>RJWM01014277.1:0-50938 GCA_004363535.1 Dasyprocta punctata | reverse complement strand
TCTCTCTCTCTCTCTCTCTCTCTCTCTCTCTCTGGTAAGTCTGGCTAAAGGCTTATGTATTTTATTTATTCTTTCAAAGAACAAGGTCTTTGATTTGTTGATTTTTTGCACTTTTTTTTGGTCTCAATGTCATTAATTTCCACTCTCATCTGTATAATTTCCCTCCTTAATTTTGCTTTGGGGCTGGTTTGTTGCTTCTCAATTATCTTAAGATTTCTCATAAGGTTATTTATTTGGGCTTATTTCATTTTCCTAATGTGAGCACTGATTTTGATGAATTTTCCTATTAGAACTGTTTTCATAGTATTCTAGAGGTTTTGGTGAGTGGTACAGTCATTGTCATTAACTTCCAGAAAATTTTAAATTTCTTCTTTGATTTCTTCTGTGACCAATAGTTTTGTTTAGGAGTGTGTTGTTAATTTTCCAGGAGCTTTTGCCTTTTCTGAAATTTCTTCTGTCATTAATTTCTATTTGCATTTCATAGTGGTCTGATAGTATGCATGGGTAATTTCAATTATTTTATACTTACTTAGTCAAGTTTTGTGGACTAGCATGTGATCCCCTTTGGAAAAAGTATCACATGCTGCTGAAAAGAATTTATACTTTGTTGTAGAGGGGTGGAATACTAGGTAAATATCTATTAAGTCCATTTGTTTAGGGACTGGCTCAGCTCTGATTTTTTTGTTTAGTTGATCTCTTTGCAAAAATGAGGTGTTAAAATCTCCTACCAAGATTGTGTTAGTGTTTATTTGATCTTTTAAGTTTAGCAGTTTTTGTTTTATGAATACAGGTGCTCCAGTATTTGGTACATGTATATTTATCAATGTTATCTCTTTGTGTGAGATTGTTCCCTTAATTAGTATGTAGTGAACTTTTCTCTTTTAATCAGTTTTAGCTTGAAGTTTACCATGTTTGATATTAGAACTGCTAGCCCTGCTTGTTTTTTAAGTCTTGGTGCAAGAAACATTGTTTTCATCCTTTAATTTTAGTCTAGTTCTAGATTTGGGTCAGCACACCTTTATACAGAGATGAATGAAGATGTGAGAGACTGACAATATCTTTGTTGAGGGCCCAGGGGACTTCACTGGAATGGAGTGAAGCCCTGAACTGACTCAAACCCCCAGATTTATGAGGAATACAAGGGCATAGAGTTCTGCTGAGCACAGGTGTTTGTTTTAGGTAACAAGGCAGGCAAGCAAGGCATGGTGACAGTTCGGCTGAATAATTAACTTTTATCTTGTGATTAACTGTTATCTTATGATTGTGCCCTCAAGAGCTTCCTTGTTTTCCCCACAAGGCCCATCTCTGCATGAGCTGGCAAAACATCCTGTCTTCAAGACATTCATTTTGGCTCCTTGGAGTCAGCAGTCTTTCACCTCCTGAGTCAACCCAAGCAGACAGTGACCCACTGTGCGTGGCAAGGAACTCCACAGTCTATGAATATATTTTTTAATTAGGTGAGTTTCTTGAATGCAACAGACTGTTGGTTTGTTTTTGGATCCAGTCTGACACTCTTTGCCTTTTAATTGTAAAGTTGAGGCCATTAATTTTGAGAGATATTACTGAGATGTGTTGGTTATTTACTATCATTACCTTCTTTATCTGTTGGTGAATCCTTTGTTTTTCTTGTCCTGACATTTTTGGTTTTTTACCATTTATTCATTGACCTCACTTGTGTTTTCAACTGTGTCAGTTTTGTTGTTTCTGTCAGGAATATTCTTATGTATTTTCTTGAGTGCACTCATACATCTTTTGAGATGGTCTTTTTCACAGAAATACCTTATTTCTCCATCTATTTTGAAGGACAGTTTCACTGGATAAGTTAGTCTAGGTTGGAAGTTATTAGCTGTTAGGGTTTGAAATACTTCAAGCTCTTCTGGCCTTTACGGTTTACTTTGAGAAATCTGCTGCAATTCTAATTGGTTTACCTTTATATGTGATTTGTTGTTGTTGTTTGTTTTTGTTGTTTTCTGAACACTTTAAAAATTGTAGATTTTGGGCCAGGAGTTTGGCTCAGTGGCTTGGCAGGTGTGAGGTTGTGAGTTCAATCCCTGATGCCACAACAACAAAAAAAAAAAATTGTAGATTTTTTGGCTGGATATCTGATAATTTAATAAAGATATACCTTGGTGAGCTTCTTTTCTTGTCATATTGGTTTGGTGTTCTGTAAGCATCACTTTCTTGTATTTTAAACTACTTATGCTTGGGAAGTTTTCTTCTATGATTTCTGTAGACATGGTTGTAAATTCATCTGTGTTATGTTCCAGTTTTTTTTATAACTCTAATTAGCCTTAGATTGGTCTTCTTACTGTCAGCTAGTTTCTTACTCTATTTCCTTTGTAGCTTGAGTATTTCATTGTAATTCATATTTTATCCTCAATTTTAGACACTCTGTTCTCACATTGGTCATTTCTGCAATTTATAAATTCTGTAGTTTTTTATTTCAAGTATTTATAACATCATTCAAGTTTTGAACTGTTTTGGTTAGTTCATTCAGTTTTCTACTTATTTCCCCCATATTTGCCATGGGAATATTGAATGAAAGTGCTATGAACTTTTGGCCAATTTCCTTTCTGAACTTACCTAGATTCTTTATCCCTTCTATAAACTCTTCAAGATGATGGAAAAAATCTAGACACCTATTAAAGACAATGGAAAAAAGTACACAAAAGCAAAAACTGAACACAAAACATAAAAGAACATAACATAACCCCACAGTACTAAATAAACCAAGAAACACACAAAAACTCAAACCTATAGGATATCTGATGGGAATATTAAATATTTCAATGAGACAGAGCACATGTATCTTCTTTTGCCAGAGTCAAAGTGCTCACACCCCAGTAACTCCTTTGATCCTTCCACTGCAAACTGAAGGTAACTCGTACTTTGAGTTTCTTTCTACAGCCTTGCAGGCATGCCTACACAGTTCAATTCAGTTACAGTTCTTGGGTTAGGAACTCCTGCTGTCCCTCTTCCTGAGTGTGATGGTAGAATTGTCAAACAGATTCACTGGCACAAACTTGTCCACTGAGTCAGGAGTATTCCTATGCAATGAAGTCAGCTACTGTAGTAACAAGCTAATCAGCTACAGTGATATCTATCAGGGCAAGTTGAGAAAAAACACATCATGAGATTCCCTTAAGCCTAGAAAAGAAGTCCACAGTTATAGTGTTAGCATCATAATAGCTCAAGTATTGACCTACTGTTAATATACATTAAAATGTGATAGCTAGCCAGGTGTGGTGGCACACGCCTTTAATCCCAGCACTTAGGAGGCTGAGGTAGGTGGAGCATTGTGAGTTCAAGGCCAGTTTGGGCTACAACGTGAGCAAGGCTGGCCTGAACTACCTAGTGTGACCCAACCTCAAAAAAAATAGGGCTAGGGGTTTGGCTCAGTGGCTTAAGTGCCTGCTTGGCAGGTGCAAGGTTGTGCGTTCAATCCCCAGTACCAACAAAAAAATGTGATAGCTAGGTCTCCTCTAATAGTTAAAAAAATAATTCAACAGAAGTTTTATAGAATCAATTATCTAAAGCCCAGGGAATTGGAAACTGGGTAATGCCACAGTGAGGTACAGAAAAAAAAAGAAAAAAATTTTTTTTCATTTCTTTTTTAAGTCTTCCATATGTGGCATGGGAAGGGAGAAATAAGGTGGGGGGAGGGCAAAGGATCCTAATAGCGGTAGAAGTAGGTTATATACTTAGGAGTGGGTAACAGGGAAAACTGGGTGCAAAATGGGTGGTGAGAAACAGGGATGAGAAAAGATTATATGATTAATATAAATATTAGAGAAAAAAAGAGACCAATAAAAGGGGGAGGGGAGAAAGGATAAGAAACAGGAGAAAGAAGTCAGGTGACAAGAAGTGGGGAAAAAAAGTAGATGAAATAAAGAGAGACAAGGGAGAAAAGTTTTCAACTAGCAATAATCATGCTTTGGATAAACCTATGATGTTGCTGCTGCAAAAGGTTAAGAAGGATTTCCTTACCCTCTATAAACTAAATCGGAAGAAAAAGGCAAGACAAGAGAAGTGCACATGCACTCACACCCCCCACACACACACACTCATAAATGAAAGGGAAAATAATGGAATAAAAATGCGGAGGGGATGAACAGGAGGAGGAAAACAGCAAAACAAAAACAAGAATGTTTTCTATTGTTTTGAATTGGTGGCTCCTTTTCACAGCCTAGGAGCAAACCTCAAGCAAAGACGCATCTCTGTCATGCTGGAGGGCTAAGGTGATAGTCCTTCCCAGAACTGTGTCGGATACAGATGTCTACCCACAGTGGGGACAGGTTGCCACTGTGACCTTCCAATCCTGTGTAACTCAGGCTGAAGCTGGAGCCAGCTCCATGTTCACCAGCTCGAGAACCCCGGTAGGACTCTGTCAAGCCTGCTCTCTGACTCCTGGTTATCTCCTATGGCTGCTCTACCCTCATCCACTCTAGGAACTTGGCAGTGAGGAGACTGCTTGAGCTGAGAGGCTGCTCTAGGACACTGAGCCCTTCCCTAAATGGCATCCCCAATAGCTCTCATTCTGCAATTATGGCAGAGGCCCCTCACCAACTGTTGATCATGGAAAGCCACTCTGTAAGCTATACTACATTTTTCTTGCAGGTTCCGACTACCACTGATCCTCTCAGTCCCAGTGTGGTCCTCCATGAGTGAAAAATTTTTAGTTTCATGTCATCTCCTGAATGGTAGCTGGGCAGCTACCCTCAGCCAAGGTTTGTAGAGGATCCCCCTCTTCTAAGAAATGCGCTTTATTTCTTATTTATCTTTTAATCCTCTCTCTCTCTTTCATCATTTTAAAGGTTATTCCTTTCTATATTTTATCTTTTTCTGATAAAATGTCAGACATCATTCTCGCAGTTGTATTTACAAATGTAATGTGTGTTTTTCCTCTGGATGTTGGGTCCTTTTAAGATTTTCTCTTTATCTTTGGCTTTTAGCAATGGACTATGATGTTCCTAGGTGTGGTCTTCAAATAATTTATGTATTTAGGATTTTATGAATTTCCTGTAAACATATATGCTGATATCTTTCACAAAATCTTGAAAAATCAAGGTTATTACATCTTCAATTATTTCTTCTACCCCACTTTCTCTCGATTGTACATATTAGGTCACTTATATTGTCTCTCTGCTCTCTAGCATTCTGTCCTAAGTTACTTCCTCTCTATGTTTTAATTCTGTAATTTTAATTAGTCTGCCTTTAAGTTTACTCATCCTCTCTTCTGTGGTGTCCATCTACCTTTTAGGGCAACCTGTGGATTCTTCACTTCATATACTGTGTTTTTCAGTTTCAAAATTTTTATTTGGTTCTTTTTTATGAATTTCCTTTTCTCTGCTGTAATTTATCTCTTTAGCCATATAGTCAGTCTTTTTATTTTATTTATTTATTGGTCGATTTTTTGTTTTGTTTTGTTTTGTTTTGTTTTTGGGACAGGCTCTCACTGTGTAGTTCAGGTTGGTCTCGAGCTCACACTGATACTCCTGTCTCGGCCTCTCAGATGCTGGGATTGCGGGCATGTGCCACAAGCCTGGCTCCAATCTTTTTCTTCAAATAGTTTAGTGGTATAAAACAATCTGTAATAGCTGGGTATGGTGGCTCACCCCTGTAATCCTAGCACTTGGGAAACTGAGACAGGAGGGTTAACATGAGTTTGAGGTTAGACCGGGCTACACAGTGAGTTTAAAATCAGCCTGAATTACATAGTGAGACTCTGTCTCAAAAAACACCAATCAGTATTATCTCACAGTATTTTTGGATCAGGAATCTTAGTATTAGCTATTTTAGCTGAATAACTCTGGGTTAAGCTGTCTCATGATATTGTAGTCAACCTGCTAGCTCAGTCTTATATGAAGGCTCATAGGTGGAAATAACTTTCAGAATTTAAAAGATACTTGTAATTTTAAAAATCATCTTCATTAACCCCCAAATATTGGTGATCTGGAGTCCTTCCAGTTGATCCTTTTTTTTTTCTTGATTATGCATAATTTCTCCCCTACTTTTTTCATATATCCAGTATTTTTTTAAAAAAATCTTAGGATAGACATAGGTTCTAGATTTTACTATCTTCTTCTGAAGGGCATATCACCTCCAATGCTTATGGTTTCTTTGTAGTAAGAATACTTAAAATCCACTCTTTTAGCTATCAAAATGAGAGCTTTACATTCATCTTGGGGACAGTTTCCAAAATCAGTTATGGGGGACTGAAATAGATTTGAGTTTACGGCTGCAAAGGTGGAAGGAAATTGTAGTGTGTACGGATAGGAAGAAGACATCAACAAGTGGTTTAGTAATATGCACATGGTTATACTTTTGGCTCTTGGACAAATACTAAGCTTTATATGTACTAGCAAAGATTCTATCAGGCCTATCAGCAAACAATAGAGGAGCTAAAAGCTAAACCAAGATTTTAGAAGTTGTACAGTGTCATGCAGATATTGGAGTTCTGATCTGCTTAGAGTGGAGATACCTTATTGGGACCTTAAAGGGCCATGCTAGGGGGAAGATCCAGGCCATATTAACAGGAACTAAATTCTACAACTAAGCGAAACCTTCAATAGACACATGCTAAAAGCCTAAAATAAGACTCAACCAAATAAAAATGATCTATCACTGAATTCTGGAAGTAGGAGGTGGGTAGAAATAATATATGCTACTTTTGGGCTTCTCTATGAAAGACTATTCTTCCCTCTTCCAACTCTGTACAATTGTCTCAATCTCTTTCCCCTCCACCAGTCATTTTTTCTGAATGGCTGCTTCACAAGACATAGGGAGCTAGAAATTTAAGTAACATCTTGAAGGAGAGTCATGAAAGAAAGCTGACTGACTCACTAAAACCATGATAGGACAACAAAAGCTGTGAGTTAAACCAGTTGGGGTATGGTTTATTATAATAGTAAAGTCTAGGCTATTTTGACCAAAGTACCAATCACAACATATAGTAAGACTATTTCTGAAAGGTAAAAAGGAACCTGCATAGCATTCATGCTATCATTGTTGATGACCAACAATACTATAAGCTTATGCATTAGTATCTGAATATCAGTATTCACATATTAATACCTGCTTAACACACACATGCACACACACACACACACCCACATACATTTAGGCAGCCATGTCGTTAAAGTGATTCTCAAGCCAGGTATAGTGGTACATGACTGTAATCTCAGCACTTGGAAGGCTGAGGCAGGAGGACCACCATAAGTTCAAGGCCAACCTGGACTACATGGTGAAATCTTATCTCAAAAGACCAAAAACCAAAACCAAACAAAGTAGGTCTCAGAGAGTATTGAAAAATAACTTCTATATTTAAAAGACTGACTTTCTCACTTCATGCTTTGAGAATTCAAGAGGTTCATCAATTCTCATAGAACCAATAATACAAAATTACACCAATAAGAACTGTTATCAAAAAGTATATATGTATATAAATATATATGTATATAAACATATATATATATGTGTGTATATATATATAATATATATATATATACACACACATATAGTTTTTAGAGACTACTTAACTTTTCTCACTATGCAATATAGGCTGGCTTTGAACTTACCATGTAGCCCAGGCTAGCCTAAAACTCACACCAGTCATCCTGCCTCAGCCTCCTGAGTGCTAAGATGACAAGCACATACCACCATTCCTGGCTATCAAATAGTATCTCAACAGGGAAAAACATAGTCTTCAAAGTCAATGTGACTTTAGGCTAAATACTAAAATCTAAAACCAAATCCATCCCTGGCATAGTGATGCACTCCTATAGTCCCAGCTCTCAGGAGCCTAAGGTAGGAAGACCACCCTGAGTTTGAGGCCAGCCCGGCCTACATAGCGAGATCAAGACCAGTCTGAACTTCATAGCAGGAGCCTATCTCGAAACAAAAACAACGAAAACAAAGCCAAGTATCATTTTTTGATAAAAATTGAATGCTTCTACAGAGATTATTCTACCTATTTTTTACAGAGATATGAGATTTGTACTTACTATTTAATAAGCTATTTTATTTGTAGGAAATATGCAATGTTATTATTAACATCAAATGAGACGACTGATTTTAATTTTCCCAAACACTGATGCTAGTTTCCATAACGATGCACATCTGAGTTGGCCTTTTATGGATTCAAAAGGGAATTATTGATGAATGGCCACATGTACTGACAGAAGATGTAGCAGCATGACCACAGACAAATTACTGAACCTCTTTGTGCCTCAGTTATTTTACCTGCAAAACAATTTTTATCAGTTGCCATGATAAATGCATAGAGCAACACAGTATACAAAAACTGCTTAATAATTGGTAACAATCACTGTCATCATCATCATTCTTTTCATCATTCTTACAGTAAGGAAATTCAGATGTTACTAATTAGTTCTGACCTCAGTTTTGTCACTTACTTTGTAGAAGAATGAGAAAAAGAATATAAACAATCACATTACCATTTGGGGCATTTATATCTCACTTCTTTCAGTAAAGTAGGAATATTAATGGCATAACGTTAAAGCAAAAACAACTGTAATGGGTGTTTTAAAACAGAAGCCAGGAAATACATTTCTGAATTAGATTTCTCTATTTTTCAAAATAAATTTTCTATTAAATATTAGAAAAATCAGAGCATGGCATCTTGGAAAGGATATTTTATAACTGAGGAAGACAGCAGCTACACACAGGTTTTTTTTTCTTCAAACTTTAAAAAACTGGTATTTTGGAACCAACTCATCATTCCTTTGTACTTGTGCACACACACACAGACACACACACACATACACATACTAGACAAAACAGGGGCCTATATTAATAAACACTGTCAATCCCAGCTCAAGGTAAATACATTATAAATTCTCTTCTCACAGCTAATCCTAGATCTCCAGGTTCTTGGAAGGATGGTGGAGTCACATTTATCAGAAGATCTCAAGGGACACATAGAGCTTTCAAATACATGAGGATTTGGATAATAAAAGAACCTGGCAAAAGAAGCTTTGAATCTGGCAGTGTAGTTTGCTAAATCTACACCACAGATTGACAAAGTATCCATTCCATCTTCCTTGGATTATAGATGGACAGCTAATGTAGCCAAGTCAGTCATCTAAACAAGGGTGTTATGTTCCACGCTCAATGAATTTTGAGTTTAAAGAGTGTTTTTTCTTTTCCTCTTTCATACTCAGAGTTGGAGAATTCCAAAAGCTGGAAATGTAACCATAATCTCATGACCTACAAAGTACAGTGCTTACAAAATCACCCAACCATTCCCTCAAAGGTTTTAAACCTACTTAAAATCTGGGCCCTACAACTAAATTGACCTCTACTAATATCATCATAAGACAGCATATGCATATGCTAATTTTAGAATCAACAAAAAATATAGGGCACCTTACTTATGAATCTTCTAAACCTTGGTAGGCAAATTAGCATAAGTAATTTTAGGTTTACTTAGCTTCTTCAAGTATAAAGCACCAAAAACCGATGCAACTAGGTTTCTTCATTAAACTAGTAGTATTTCATGACATAATAAGATATTTACAAATTCTACAGAATTGTCTGTTTTTTTGTTTTTTGGGTTTTTTTTTGTCTTTTCGAGACAGGATCTAGCTATGCAGTTCACGCTGGTTGTGAACTCACTTTGTAGCCCAAGCTGTTCTTGCACTTGCAACAATTCTCCTGCAACAACTCTTGAGTTCTGGTATTAAATTTGCCTGTTTTTGAAAGCTGGATTGTTATTGACTTAAGCAATACTTGAGACTTTTAGAAATCACAGAATAGCCTGTTTTTACTTTATTATTTTACTTGAAAAAAATCTGGTTAGAAAAAAGTAGATCTCGTATTTCTGTTGCATTGAAAGCCTTGAGTTTCATAATTAATGGTATTGGCAACACAAAACACTATAAACAGTTCTCCTTAAATGCATTTTGATTAAATGCATGTAGCATCCCATGTAAGATGCATTTTGCTGTGTTCAATATGGTGCTAGACATGGGTGGAAAAATAGATTATTTTTCCAAGCAGACAGCTTGAGATTGCTAAAATCCTCAGCCTCCACAACAGTATTAATTAGTGCATTCACCAACCAAAGCTGTAAGATTTATAAATGAAATTTTAGAAGGGGCATCAAGCTAGAACAGGATATGGAAGCCAAATGGAAAACATGAACCAATAAATGAAAAAAGCTAAACTAGCTAAAGTCTAAGTTTAGCCTTTGAAGTCAGTTCAAGTCCTGCATGCTTTAATTCTGATGTAATCTTAAAACGGTGGGTACAAACAAGAACTCGAAAACAGCTTTTGTAACTGTTGGACTGACTGCACATAAATCAGTTTGTTGATGGCTATAATGATTACACAGTGGTCTTTGATGAATTTTATCTGAATTAAAAGTCATTTTCCTTAGGTTGAAATATGATAATGAAGACTGCCCAACAAGGACAGTCATTTTCAAGCACATGCATCTCCAAACACATTTATAAAAGATTTTACACAGTATGTTACATTGTGTTGATTTAGCAAATTGTCTCAGCAGCAGTAATACATAAGCTCTTGCACACAAGCACATTTTTCCTGTATGACAATATGTTTGTTCTTCTTTGTCCTGTCATTTGTTTCATTTCATATTCTAGTTAATGAGACGCTGGCTTTTCTGCATACAAGAATATTTTTCTTTTCTTTTCTTTTCTTTTGGTGCTAGAAATTGAACCCAGGACCTTGCACTTGCCAAACATGCTCTGTGCTGCTGAGCTGTATCACTGGCCAAGAATATCTTTCTAAAAAGAGATAATTCTTTTGATTTGAAAAAATTATGTTTCTGTCAGGATGTGAATTTCAAAAACACATGGCCTGACAGGTCCATAAACGTCCTACACTTGGTTTTTTGTTGTTGTTGTCATTGTTGTTTTTGAGACAGGTTCTCACATTGCCATTCAGGCTGGTCTTGAACTCACTATGTAGCTGAGGCTGGCCTTGACTCACAGTGGTCCTCCTGCCTCAGCCTCCCAACTGCTGGGACTACAAACATGCACCACTATGCCTGATTCCATTGTAGACAAAAAATTCCTCAATTAAAAGCCCAATATGCTAAGTTTATTCTTTTTTTGTGATGACAAGCCTTAAAATGAAATAGCATACAAAACGAAAAATGCACTGATTTTTAAAATAATGAAATGAAATAATTGCTATCGCTGATATAAAGTTCTTTCATATGAGCCAAAGTAATTAGCGTTTTGTTTTGTTTTGTTTTGCTTTGCTTTTCTATGGAGATAAGATCTTGCTATGTAGTTCAGGCTCGTCTTGAACTCACAATGATCCTCCTGACTCAGTCTCCTGAGTACAGTAATCAGGGAAACTACAAAGAACTACTGTGCAATTACATGAGAAGGGCATCTGCCACCTGTAGTTCAGCATGGCCCCACAGCAGAACTAATGTGTTTGAAATCTAGAAAACAGCCCACAGGAACAAGAAAACATAGCTACTGCTATGATTTTCCCATAGATCTTACAACATTCTAACCTTGTTGAATATTGAATAAATCATGCAAACAAAAAAGCTCACTAGTAAGCATTATAGCAGTACATGAGGTATGATTAAAAACTACACTGAATATTTAATTTTTAAAAGATTATTACAGTATAAGACACATTGCCTTTAATCCCCCTCAAAATTCTCCCCCTTGGCTTGAACACGCTTATCCCATTGCTTTTGTCACTTTCCAAAGCAGTGCTGCAGCCCCTTTCAGGTCGTTCACTGCACTGTCATGGCTGCCTCAAGGTCCTGAATCAGTTCAAAGCATTTGCCTGTCATGTTCATTTTGACTTTCTGAAAAAGACACAGATCACTAATGCCAGATCCAGTGAATAACATGGGTGAGGACACTGGGTAATGTTTTCATGAGGCTGCACTTTTGTTGGCTGATACTTGCAGCAGCATTTACTGTATTTTTGGTCATACCTCCTAAAGACACTCAAGAAAGAGACTTCCAGAACTGCTTCAGAAAGTGGCAAGAACAATAGGATAAGTGCGTTTGAAGCAAGGGGCAGGGAATATTTTGAAGGGGATTAAGGTGTCTGTAATAATTTTTTTAAATTGTAATACATTTTAAAAATTTAAACATATTGCATTTTTTAACAGACCTTGCATGTGCATGATGAAAAAGAAAAAGATCAATTCAGTTGGGAGAGGAAAGAATCAAGGGCAGGTTTAAGAAGGGGATACTTTTTTGAAACTGTGAAAAAAAACAGATTGGAATTCTGTAAGATGAAGACACAAGGATTCCCAAGCAGATGGAATCAGTATAGAATTGCCATGGCCCATCTGTGAGCTTAGGGAAGTTTTAGAGAATAGTGGTTCTTACAACTAAGTTCTGTCCACTTTCTTCAAGAGGCCTGTGAATTGGGCTATGGGTAGAGGTTGAAGAGTTTGGAAAAGAAGGCCCGCAAAGTCTGTAATTTTGTAACTGGGATGTCATAGGTGATTCTGGTGAGGGCCTATAAATAAGGAAACCAGGGAACTAGTCTCTGAGAGAAATGAGAATTCAATTGGAAAGTGGGAGAAAAAGTCGCCCTTATTTTGAAGTAGCAAAGAAATTCACTGTATTATGTCCACGCCATATGACACTGTGAAAGGTGTAACTTAAAATTGATGGATTAGTTTATGCTGTGGAAGTAATTTCACAACAACAAAAAAATCAGGCTATAGCATGGTTAATATTTATTCCTTTCATGCAGATTTACAGTGACTTTGGAGCAAAAGGAAGCAGAGTGAAGAGACGTGGAAAATTTTCAACCTGGCCAGTGAAGGCAGGAGGAAAATGCAGCTGAAGATACAGTTTAGAGACCACTTGCTAAAGAGGTTAGGATAAATAAAAGGGACATGGTTGCTTTGCACCAGGAGGATTGGGAAAAAAAAAGAAAAAAGTTGAAGAGCATCTCAGAAATTGTTGAGGCCATTCCTCTTGTCACAGGTCCAGAGACCTTCAGGGCACCACACAACATGAAATTTCCTTAGGTTCACTTCAGACTTCCTTTCCTTTAATCCCTCAAATTAATCTATGACCACAGCTGTGCCTCAAGCAGGAGCAGCTTCAGAACCAGCTGCAGCTTGCACTGGAGAGGACCTTGGCGATCACATGATGCTGCTTTTGCAGACATGAAGAATTCAAGAGTTTAGGGGCCATGGTGGCTTCTACCAAGATCTCAAAAAAGTCTGGCAAAAGTTTGCCTCAGGGTCACAGTCCCTGCAGAGAGGCAATGAGGGCAATGCCTACTGGAGCCATGAGAGCTGCGGGAATGAATCCATGTGGAGACTCCACAAAGGTTCAGCCATCAGCAACATTCCAGGCCTGCCAGGAAGAGCTGCAGACATCAGCGTCCAGCCCAAGAAACTGGCTATGTGGGTAGCAGATCCAGGGAAGAAAAGGTGGGTGAGGCTGCTTGTATAACCATGTAATTCTTGCCAGGTGTGTGTGTGGTGGGAGTAGTATGACAACTGTATGCTTCGCTTTCATCACTACATCACCTCATTATTTTTTTACTACCTGATGTGGTGGCCACAAGGCCAAGTCTGCAAATTTAAGTACCAGAAACAAGAATGATTCTTAGCAAGAAATTCTAAGTACATTTTCAAAGTTAATGTCAGAATTCCTAAAGCCTGATGAGGCAGGCTGTGTCTTCACCACATCCAGCAAAACTAAGGTTAATAATGAAGGTAGCTACCCTTCTTGCTGGGTCTGCACCTGTGTAACCACCCCATCCGAACAGGTGCAGAGGGGAGGAACTTGCTCGCTTTAGAATAAAGTGCCACAGACACTCAATTATTCCTATTAAGATTTAGCAGTTATTTTCTGAATAAATTCTTTTCAACTTGTGATTCCTTTAAAAAGTTGTTTTAGAATCCTAAGCAATTCTTGTGATAATTTTGTCCAGTTTTACTGTTTCTTTTTGGGGAAGTGATTTACTGAACTTTCTACTCAGCCATCTCAGAAGTCCCACCCTACTCAGCAACTCAGCATTTTTTAAACTCTTGGCAAAGCCTTCATATTTGACATGTTATGTTTATGTCTTAAAACGTCTCTTGCTGAAAATCCCACAGACGTGGTGATGAAGTCAAAGAAACAGATGTGTAACTGGGTTGAGCCTGGGAGAGAAAGTCACCAGTGGACCAGAGACCTTGACAACATTCCTAATGCAGAAAGCTGATGACACTGACATAAGCAGAGCAGAAGGTTCGGCAGCACATAGTAGTCGCGATTCATCTTCTGGGCAGAAAATGAGAAGATGTCTTACTAGATCTTGTTTCCACACCATGGGATAAAACTCCTTTGTCCCTAGTCCTCTGAGACCCTTGCTTCAGACTTACAGGAAAATTTTCCTTATCTGTTATCCCCTAGGCTCCTTCTCACTTTAGCACTGGCCAGTGGGCCTCCTTGGGGGCTGCATAAATGTCATAGCCTGCCTTTTGATGATACAAGTTTGGGGGCCTAGTGGTTGTTTTAGAGATTCAAATAATTACACTGTTTTTGTGCTAATTTTGTGGTTTTGCTGAGAATATAATTCCATCAAAATTTTAGTTCACTTTTATTATGGTTGAAAAATGTGTCAACTTGAGCAGTTTAAAAGTTGAACTGAGACTCAGCAGGGAGCCAGGATCCTTACTTTATATATATCCTTATCTTGTGTAAGAGGAGGGTAAGGAGATTTTGTGAGTGCTACACCTGCCCTGGAGGGGAAAAGAGGCTTGCTCTGACCCCTTTTGCTCTGGCTGCTGCCTTGAAGTGTTGCCCCAGTGCCACGCCAACCTGCCTTGGAGTCAGCTGATTATTGATTGAAACCGCCACAAACAGTGAGTTAAATAAACCTCTCCTTCCTTTATTTTGGATGTCAGGTGTTTTGTCCCAGTAACCAGAGAAAAGTAACCAAGACAGCTTTCTATTTACTACCAGTCAGTTCCATGTCCAACTCTCTTTTGGCCATTGTGCTTAAGGCACCAACTCTCCTCCTTTGTATATTCACTTATGTGCTTAGTACATTTCCCTCTGTTATTTTAAAGTCATCTAAACCAATCAGCTAGACTAAAACAGCAACACCTCTTCTTTGACCTTTGTTACAGGGCTTACCCTATCTAAATAAAAAGTGTTAGTGAAACGCTTCTAAAAAGCGTAATGAACAAAGGTGCTGTTTTATAAAGCAAGGTTAGAGCTGACTTTCCCAATTTTGAAGATTCAAAGTACTAGATTTTATATCAATTCTACTTACAAATCACTGTCAGAGAATGTGCCTCCCTTAGCTGAGCTGTATTTACTTTCATTACTATTTGTAAACTGGTTAATTCTTGCCTAATGTATTTCTCATGGTATTTTGCTAAAAGCAGCAAGGAACAACAGGTGCAGAAACATACATGAACATTGTTTTGTTTTGTACCTCTTGTTCTACAAAGCTGTAGGGAAAGTAGGCACAAGGTCTGCTTTTCAAATTATCAGAAAGAAGTAACAGTTTTATCAAACATTTTCTTGCCTGCAGTTATGTATTGATGACAATCACAAGCAACAAGAGTGAAAAGAGCAAATGAGGAAAAGCACACCTCCTTCCCTCCCCTACATTGTATGCTGGTTACCCACCCCTGGGCAGATGTAGTACTCATACCACCAATCCCAGCACTAGACAATGAATCCAATGAACCAATCATAAATGCTAGATTCCATCATGTCCATGACCGTATGAGGCTTGGGGGGCCACCCAGACACAAACCATAACAGATCCCCAGAGTTAAAATCAAATTCTACTGAATCACTAGCTATATGTCAACTGATATATTCTGAGGGGCAGAATTTTAGGTGTAATGTTAAGAAGAATGTGCCAATTAAAAAATAAAAGGAAATTACAGATTATGTATTATAAATTATATGATAAATGATATACATTTAAGAATTTGGATTATTTCAGTATTTATTTCAAAATACATTTATTCACCCCAAATAATAATGCAAAATATGAGCTCAATTTTCACATATTTGAAAGGTATAAGTTGACATGATATGTATAGTAATTTGTGTGTTTTTAAAATCTAAGACCACTCCAAAAGTGAAATGTCTTTTAAGAGAACTCATAAAACAAGAAGTACGTCAAATGCAAAAATAGAGCACAATGCTGGGCGTGGTGGCACATGCCTTTAATCCCAGCACTTGGGAGCCTGAGGCAGGAGGATCGTTGTGAGTTAGAGACCAGCCTGGGCTACAAAGTGAGTTCAAGGCCAGCCTCAACTGCATAGTGAGACCCTGTCTCAAAAAATAGGGCTGGGATTTAGCTCAGTGGTCTAAGCACCTGCCTGGCAGGAGTGAGGTTGTGGGTTTGATCCCTGATACAAAAAAAAAAAATAGAGCACAATTAGAATTTACTCATTTATTTCTGTACTCTTGAGTCAGATTTAAGAGCATTTAAAGGGTTACTTTAAACATAGTACTATATATGCTGCACTAAATATAAACAAGGATTTGTTTTATTAATTCAACAAACATTATGTTTACAATAATTATGTAAAAGCAGAAGTTATTCAAAAGGAAGTGATACAGATAATCACTAAAACAAATGGATTATCAACGATTAAAAGATCTTGGTAATATTGTGGAGGTGGGAAGTATGACACTTTAAAAAGTATATACTATAGAATTAGAATTTAATGTTTCCATTGTAATCAGAGATTTCAAAAAAATAAAAAAGTTCAAGTCTAAAGCAGCTAGTATGAAAAAAAACATCTAAAGAAGTTCTGCACCACCACAACTGGGGTGGTACTAGTAGATTAAGTGGGCAGAGGCCAGCAGCACTGTTACAGTTCTCAGAACAGCCCTCTGCAACAAATGATTAACTGACCGAAAGTGTCAGTAGTGCTGAGGATGAGAAACTTGAGCCCAAAGTGATTTAATTTAAAACATTAATTTCTTCTCTGACACATAAATTTTATTTTCATAGACATGAAAAAATGGAACAAAGATTTATACTTAAAACTGTTGCTGGGCATGGTGGCACACACCTGTAATCCCAGCACTGAGAAGCTGAGGCAGGAGGATTGCCACAAGTTCAATGCCAGCCTGGGCTACATAATGAATTCAAGCTCAGCCTTAACTACATAGTGAGACCTTGCCTCAAAAAAAAAAAAAAAATACCAAACAGGACAAATACCCTCAAATCAATACCTAGTTATATAGCATTTGGACTAGAAAACCTGAAAGTCTTAAAAGAAGCCAGGAGGAGCCAGGTGTGGTGGTGGTAGCTTACACCTGCAATATCAGTACTGAGGGAGGCTGAAGCAAGAGGATCTTGAATTCAGATCCCATCTGGGCAACTTAACAAAGACCTTTCTCAGAATAAAAAGTAAAATGGGTTGGGGATGTAGCTTAGTGGCACAATGTCCCTAGGTTCAACCCTTAGTACCTGGTTGGGGTAGGAGGAGGCAGGAGTACAGAGAAACAAAGGTAAGAATTATATTTGACCTTACAAACTATGTACACAAGAGGAGAGTGAAGTATTTTAAATGTTGAAAGAAAAACCACTAACCTAGAATTTTGTATTGTGTGAAGCTATCTTTTTTTTTAAAAAAAAAAAAAAAGGCAAATAAAAATTGAACAACTATGTCTTAGGTAGACCTACTTGCAAGAAATGTTAAAAGAAGCTCTCCAGAGATCAGAAAAATCACAAAGATCAGAAACTCAGATCTACAAAAAGAAAGGAGAAGCATTAGAGAAAGAAAAGATGAAGGTAAATATTTTATTATTCATATTCTTAATTGATCTAACAGATAATTTGTTCAAAATAATAAGAGTAACTGTATTTGGTAACTGAAATTTATGGGTCAGCGAAATGAATGGGAATACTGTTTTAAGGTATGTGCCTTACCCATGAAGAGCTGCAGTGTTATTTGAAAGTGGAATTTTATTAGCTATAATATGTATGCAGACTCTGTGGCAATCAATAAGAAGATCTGAAAAAGAAGTATAATTGATATGCTGAGAGAAGAGAAAATAGAACTACATAAAATACTCAGTTAAAACCAGAGAAGGTAGAACAAGAGTGGAAGAAAAGAAAATTCAGGGCAACTGAAGTTTAGGGATACTGTGAAGGCAGTGGCAACCACAGGGTTCCGATGATTTTTAAAATTTTAAGTATTCAAAAACCACTATTTCAGAGGAAAGATGATCTGTTTTTTGTTTCCTCTTCTTCTTCTTTCTTCTTCTTCTTCTTTTGGTACTGGGAGTCAAACTCAGAACCTTGCACTTGCCGGGCAGGCGCTGACGCCTCTGAGCTGTATCCCCAGCTTGTGACTTTTGAAGTCCACCTCCCAGACTTGCCCATTTAAAACATCTAACTCCTTAGAGAATTTGGAATGAGGCTCTGATTCTGAAAACACCTTCTGGGGTGGGGTAAGACTGGAGTCCACTGTTTCCAGTCTGGTAATTTGAGCCTTCACCCTCATAGCTACTGATCCATGAGGACCAGAGCTAATCCTCCCGTCACTCCTCACAGGGTTTCCCTTCCCCTCCAGGATCAAGTGCAGCGAGGTGTATGTCTAAATTCTCTTTGCCACAAATGTACCTTTTGCGGCACAAAAGAGGGCTTTGACTACTTGGTACACTTTTCTTATGCCTTAACAGTTTGCCTCAGAGTGACCCCTGCATCTCCTGCTTCAGAGTCCCGTGGGTGTCTGTTAAGGGTGTGATCCCTAGGTCCTGCTCGAGAACTACTGAACTGGACACCTTGGGCAGTGGGTCCAGGAACCTGCAGTGCTAGCTAATGTCACATGTGAATCTTATGTGCTGCACAGTGCGAGAACCACTGCTTTCACGCATTCCTTTATAGTTGGAGATGGATGAGAAAAGGTTTCTCCCTCTGTCCTCCTCTCTTTGGGTCAGTTTACTGCTATGCCCCCAATCACCTGCTGAATATCTGTTAATCAAATGCTTGTGGCATTAATACTCAAGGAATGTTTGTTGAAAGATTATCTGATAAGCATAACATGCTTCCTTAATTATTTTGATTCTTTTAACTTAGATAGTAAGCATTTTATTCTAAAGTTTAAAAAAGTTATAGTCATGTGTAAAGAATAGTCATAACTTTAAAACTATGGGAGCAAAACAAGTCAAACTTTATTTAGATGTTAGGCTTGCTCTAATGCAGACCATTGAAATCAGTTACTTGAGCTTCTCCTGCTGGTTAAATTTGATTTAAAGAATTCCTGCAAAAGAAAAAAAATGGATGAAAACATAGCATTTACAGAAAATATACATCCAAAACAACAGTGACAAAAACTTACACTGGGTTGTCATAGGATCAAAAAAATGATGTCCTCATGTTTCTCTGGTGTGAGAAACCGAAAGTATAAATAAGGATCAAAATGTATAATAGATATTGTGAAATAGGAAGAAAATGTTCAAATGGGAAGGGGAACCAGGAAGGGAGAGGAAGAAAGGAAGGAAGGGAAAAGAAAAATAAGGAAAGAGAAAAGAAGGAAAAAATCAAAACAAAGCTTTTGTAAATAAGGAGGGGAAGAGTGCTTGAAGGGAGGAGAGGGAATTGGAAAAAAAATCAAATTATATCACGTACAGATACAGATTCTCTATGATGAATGTGATCATTATGTGTACCTACAATGTGCCAATAAACTTAATTAATTAAAAGAAGTGATGCCCTAAATGTTGGGGGCACTATGAGGGTGGCCTAAGTGGTGGGAGAAATGGTAGAAGGGGAAAGTGGCTAGAGTAAACTAGAAGAGAAAAAAAAAAATGATCAGGCTAAGAACATAGGCCTATTCATCAAACCCTCCCTGAGAACAAGAAGAGAAACCAAATAGCTAATCTACAAAATAAAAGATAAGAGGAAGAGAAATTTTAATTAGCTTCAAGAATCTTTGCTGGAAGCCAGGCATGGTGACACATGCCCAGCATGTGGGAGGCTGAGGCAGGAGAATCTCTGTGAGTTTGAAGCCAGCCTGGACTACATAGTGAAACCTGTCTCAAAAAAAAAATAAAAATAAAAATAAAAATAAAAAATAAAAAATAAACCAAACTGAAACAAAACAACAATGAAAAAATCCTAAAAAAACAAAAATCAAGCAAGAATCTGCATGGTGATATATAACTTTCATCCCAGCATTTGGGAGGCTGAGGCAGGAAGATGGCTATGAGTTCCAGGCCTGGGCTACACAGTGAGTTCAAGACCAGCCTAAACTACATAGTAAGACCCTGTTTTAAAAAAGCAAAACAAGCCAGGTGTGGTGGTGCACTCATGTAATCTCTGCACTCAGGAGGCTGAGGCAGCTGGATCACTGTGAATTCGAGGCCAGCATGGGCTACATAGTGAATTCAAGGCCAGCCCGAAGTACATAGGGAAACCTTGTCTCAAAAAAGACACGAAACAAAACAGAACCAAAAAGGAAAGAATCTGGCCAGTGGCTTAGACATCCGCTATATTATACTACTAGCATCCTTTGTTAAGGCTGTATCTGATCAAACTGTGTAAGTACATCAAAATCTGTATGAGAGAAGGGCCCCTACTTGATTTTCAGTTCCTTCTCAAATTTCCCACTTTAAAAACCTGGAGAAAACTAACCTATAGCCTATTCTTCCTCACATGTTCTTTGTGAAAGAGAAAAACTATTGATAAAGAGTAAATAGAAGCAATCAAGGAGCCCTCTACAGAAGCATTTGTACTTCTCAGGAGACTGTGCCTTTCAGGAGGAAGACAAGATGTTTTGTTCATCAGTCTGTTAGTGGAACATGGATGCATGTGGTTGTAGACATAAGCTTTGGTTTGCAGGTAGTGTGTGTGTGTGTGTGTGTGTGTGTGTGCGCGCGTTAAAGGGACCTTGTAAAACTGACCAAGTGTTAGACTAGGCTTCACCTTGCACCTATTGGCAGCAGGACGTAAACACAGACATAAGTGCTGTCACCACTCTGGAAAAGAGAAACAGTGTTACATATATAATTTAATCTTCCCTCCTTGGCAAGCAGGGATACCAGAGATGAGAGAGACAGGACAGATACACGCAGACACACACAGTCACAATGCATCCTCCTAACTTGGGGATCAGTCCCTCCAAATTATGCATGGCCAATTGAGAGGCAAAAAGAAGAACTGGAAACTCACTCTGGATGGTCTGGGTAGACAAATTTTTCTTCAAAGACATAACTGAGCCAGAAGACTTAAAATAATGTGTAAAAGATGGCGTGCCTGCACAAAAGTGACAGAAATAAGAAAAACAGGGAAACAATCATTGGCAAAATTTTCTAAAATTAATCTGTGATAGAAGATAACAAAGTAACTCTGTAAACAAGAAGCAAAAATTACCTATAAGCAACTTTCTTTCCAGTTCCTCTTGGACTTTAAGAAGAATTCTTTCCTGTTCTAAGGCTTCTATGTACTTTGAGTAGCACCAGGTTGGCTGGAAAAAAATTTTTCAAAGTTGATTCTGGAAATTTTTGTCTCTGAAAATATGCAGTGTGATCAAAATAAATGGTGAATGTTTAACTAAAACATTTTATTATAGTAAAAGACACAATGTCATTAATCTCTGTCAAAATCCTCCCTCTTGTTTCAAATACATTTATCCCATTTTTTCTTTCCACTTTCTGAGCAGTTCTGAATGTCCTCTTGTGTGTCTTTGTATAGAATGATCAAAAAATACAATGAATACTGCTGCCTAGTGTCATCCAACAGAAAGACGGCCTCATAAAAGGTGTCCTCACTCACTTTATTCAATGGATCTGGTTCCCTAAGACTTCTAGCTCCTCCCCAAAGTCAAAATGACCATGAAATGTTTTGAAAGCTAAATGTTTTAAATTGATTCAGGAAGAAATTCTTACATTCTCTGAAGGCTCAAGGACATTCTGTTTCAGTCCCTCCTAGCATTATAATTTTAGCCCTCTTGTTCTGTCCAGTGCCTGAGTTATTGTGTCCTACTACTCAGTGCTCAGCAGAGGAGGGGAGACTGTGACTGCCTGCTTCTTACCTGTCGGCCATATGCTTGCAGGCCTAGCAAGGATTCACTGGTTAATGCAGGCGTTTTTGCAGTAGACCCCGTAGTACTTGCATATTGCTTGATTCCAACCTGTCATTATATTAAATTAAATTATTGAGAAAAAGGACACTGCTATGGTAGTATCAGTTAAAAAGTCATAACATCATATAAAAAAAAGTTTCATGGTGAATGCTACAGTTGAGACTTTGCCAAGTGATCTTTTTCTTTTATACTAATATAAAAATATTTAAAAGCAAATGAGATAAATGTTAAATGCAAAAATCATTCCCAAATTTTAGCATACAAAAAAAATCACTATAGAGAGAACAAGAAGTCACCAAGAAGCAAGTCCTCCCTGCAAATTGGCGCCAGGCACAGGCTGCTGGAGGGAGAGCTAGAGCCTAGCCTTTTCCCATGAGTCAGTGCCATTCGTGGACTGTGGGGAAGAGAACAAGAAGTCCCCAAGAATCAAGCCTTCCCTGCAAATCAGTGCCATGCAGGGCTGCTGGGGGAAGAGTCAGATGCCAGCCCCTTCCATTGTGTGGGCTGGGAAACAAGAAGAGCCAACCCCACCACGCCCTGCCAGAAGCGACCAGCTAATTCAGAGAAATACAGGATGCGATGATAGCTATTGAGGTAAAATACGATTTAAGGCTTGTAGTGTTTAGTGTTTCACTGACTTTGCAGGTCTAAAGCCAGTAGTCTGATCATCTATTCAGAGCATAACAATATGCAATGTAGCATCTATGGGTGAATCTCCTTCTGAAGGTGGTAGCCATTGTTAATTTCTTACTATTTTGTTATGAAGTCCTTTATAACTTTCATTGTTTTGTTGGGTTGAGTTTTATTCTGTTTTGTTTTGTTTGATTTTATTATATTCAATGGCATGAGCAGCTGTTTCAAAGATAATAAGATACATTATGGTAGCCATTTTGGATCTACTATTACCTTGTTTTAAAGTCTTTTATTGCATTCATTGTTTTGCTTTTATTGGTTTTATTCTGTTCTGTTTTGTTTGATTTTTACTATGTCTAAAGGTATCTGCAGCTATTTTGAAGACAAGAAGAGGCATTATGGTAATCACAGTTGATTTTGTATTATTTTGTAGTCCTGTGTCACTTACACTGATTTGTTTTAATTGGCTTTATTCTGTTTTGTTTTGTTTGGTTTTATTCTCTTTAAAATGAAAATAAAATAAAAATCACTATAAACATTTTCATAAACATCTATCCAGACTTGTCACTAGAGAAAATGCATAAATAACTGTGATTTCTAAATTTTTGTTTTTCCATCTTCTTTAATAAATTTTATATAAAGGAAATCAAACTACATGTGCTCTTTCTTAAATCTTCTTTTTCATGGAAAGTACGAGCTGAAAATTTTCCTGTGTGAATAAATATTGAACTGGAATGTAAGCTGGACCTTTGTATTATTTACCATAATATGTTTATTTGTAGAACAGTGTCTGTCACATATGATACACTCTAATATTTGTTGAGTGATGAAATGAATAAATTACATCACCATTTTCAACAGCTGAATGGTCTTATGCACTTAAATATTTGTTGAATGATACAGTGAATAAACTATATCATCATTTTCAACATGAGAGTATGGGATACGCCAGAGACAACTTACTGCCTCCTACGCGAAATTTAAGTCATTTCCAACTTTGTACTATTATAAATGACGGCATGTACATACATTTTGTACATTTTTATGATTCTCTCCTTTAAAATAAGTTTCTAGAACTGTATTTGCTGATTTAAAAAGAATGATTAACTGCTCTCAAAAAGTACCAGTTAGACTTTCTCCAATAATGTACTTATTTGTATGCTTTTTCCTCATATCAACACTAGATATTGCCTGTATCTTCTTTGTTGTCAGTATTCATGTTTTTGGTTACTGGTGAGGCTGAACATCTTTTAATGCTTTTATTATTTGTATTTCTTTTATGAATTGCTTATTTAATGCTCTTTGTCCAAATTTCTGTTAAGAATATTCATCTTTTCTCTGATTTATTTTTATAACTTACATCATATATTTCCCAACATATCTTATAACCTGGTTTATTTTTGCCAGTTAAAAGTTTTAAATTTTTACTTAGTTAAATCACTGTGATCAATTGTTAATGAATTTGACACTATTCATTCTAAGTACTTTATATTAAACTAGATGAAACTTTTTCATGAGTTTCTCTTTATCTTATAGTAACTTTCTTCAAACTATGCAGATCCAGTTAATTCTTAGATGACAATAAAAATGCAACATATATTTGATATTTTTTTCATCAGAAGGGACAATAACTGCTACACTATCATAATGGACATTTATTTTATGACATGCACTGTGCTTTATTAATCCTACTCTGTGATATAAGTTGTATTACTATCTTTGTTTTACTGAAAAAAAAAAAGTTTGCCAAAGTGAAGTCCTTTTGTTACAGACAACTGAGTTAGATAGAAATATTATAAGCAGTCAGACTGGGGTGGGCCTTGAAGCAGCCAGTGCAGAAGATGAGATACCTTGCAACTGTGGAAGAGACAGACACCTTCGCTGTGGGCCAGACCTCAAGATAAAAGATAAATCAAACATATCCACATGCTTCCTAAGGTTAAACATCAGGGATTGATATTCTCACTAGGTCTCTATCACCCTGAGGAAGTCAGGAGTCACCATCCCAACACTCCACAGGAAGAGTCACTGCTCTTTAAGCATGCCCGCTTGCTATGTGACTCGCTTCCCCATTTGTCCCTGATTTAATCAATTTTACCTGAGCAATTATACTCATAATCTTATTGGTTGACCATAGTTCTGTCCCATCTCATGCCCACCTTGAGAGTTCCCATGCTTTCCCCACTTTAGGCCTACCTTACTTTGTGATTTTTCTCTATAAAAGTCCCTAGCAACCCACTCGGGACCCCTTCTGTCTCTCTCTCAGACAGCAGCTTTCTTTCTCTGGATAAATATATTCTGTTCGTAACCTTCGTTGTTCCTAAAATTCATTCTTTGATTTTAGAGAACACAAACTTGTACCCACCATCTAGTTCGTTCCCCTCTATATCCCCTAAAATAGCGGAACTAATGAATGATAAGGCCAGGATTCAAAGCCAGGCAGTCTGACTTTACAGACTATTTTCCTACTTACTGTGCTATAACTGTTCCAAATGATCAAAAATTACTTTATAATTATGTAGCTGAATGGCTAACATAGGGTCTTTTATACATGTCAGACTATGTCAATTAATCCCCTGTGAATCATAACACTGTACCATTAGCTGATAGATAAAATTGAGACTCAGAGAGTTCCCCATTACCTAGGGAAGCCTATGCTTGCAAAGTAACAGTTTTTTCAAAGCATGTTTTATGTTACAAAAAAGATCATGTTTTTTATATTCATTTTTTCTATACTCACCCATTCATTTCATAGTTTTCCTATATTCATTTACTCATCTACCTCCATTGACAATCACATAACATCTGCTACTTTTTAGCCATCCTTACATTTTCCAAATTAAAATAAATACAAGTGTAAAATTTACAGATACTAGTAAGTGGTACCAGTATGTTTATTGTATATAATGAGAGCATTTAAAGTAGCCTGGCATGGCAGCCTGTACCTACAGTCTCAGCATTTGGGAGGCTGAGGCAGGAGAATCACTTGAGTCCCAGAAATCTGAGAAGAGCATGGGCAACATAGCAAGACCCACCTCCCAAAAAACAGTATTCAAGATGTGAAGTCCTCAGGATTACTTACAATTGCTTTTCAAATATCAATATTTTGTACCTGACCCTGTTCGCTGTTACCAGTTAACAGGTATGGTCAAATGATAAGGTCAATTAAGAACACATTTCATTTCCATAATCAAGTACAAAATGTATGATATAAATATCTGGGATTTTCTGGACAAGTGGAGGCAGGCTGACCAGTTTGTGATTTATACTTACAAGTTTCACAATGTTTCATACTGTAATTCTAATACTAAAAATGCTGGTTTAAACTATTTGTTCATTCATTCATTTCCTGTTTTTAACTAATATACAATGATTAATAATTGAGCATGTCTTGGATGCTAGTATAAGTGTTTATGAAACATGGATGAATAAAGCAGATACGATCTTTGAAGATCTCCATCAGCAAAGACAGCAGATGCACGAACTTAATTATAGGTCAATAAAAGTGTGATTTATGAGAAGAAGGAACATAACTGCAATGGATACTACTTGTGTGGCCTAGGAGAGTCAAAGAAGCTGTCACACAGAAGAGATGATGTGAACTGTAGCCTGAGAGATTCAAAAACAAGTCTGAGGCCTCCAGATGAAGACTGAAAGGTCACTAAAATCCATATTCTGTAACTTTTCTGTGTATTTCCTAGCCCAAATTCTTCTACAATTCACACATATAATGGACCTTTTAAAAGTGTGATTATATCCAAAACAAGCTGTCTTACCTTTCCAAGTTTTTCATCATCTATGACAGACAATTTCTTTTTCTGCTTATTGTATTCTTGTCTTCTCTCCAGAACATTCATAATTTTTTCATCAGTCAAATTCTTCCTAAATTCACAAAATTGTGGCCAAAATTTAAACAGAACCCCAAAAATTGTCATCTGTATAAAAAACAAAGTATGTCTCAGGTTACAATTTTATACAAATGTACCGATTTAAGCTCTAATTCACCATAATAATGGATTAACTATTCTATCTTTAATACACACCATGTTTCCTCCAACTTATTGTCTCCAGACTTCTTAATATAGTTCAGCTCAGCACATGCTTATCATCAGTGGTTTTTATTACCAATAAGAAGACTTTCTTTAAAAAGAAAAACATACAGCAAATACTTAAAAGTCACTTTATTCTTTGTTTCCCTAACCAATTGATTGTATTAATAAAGAATCCATTAGGTCTTTTTTAAATAAGAAATTTATGTTTTCTTTTAAAACCTGTACTAGTTGATCTGCCACACACTGCTGTTTTATTCAAGTATTCCAAGTATTCAGTTCATCAAGAGAAACTCCCCCACCCCTTTTTCTTTCTTTTAGAGAAAGGAAATACCATTTTGCCTCTGGAAAAGCTCTTAAACAAAGCTGCAGATCTAAGAATAAATCTCTGAGTAACTTTTAAATGATACAATCTCTCTCTTACGGGAGAGCAAGAAAAGTAACATTTAAAAAGCCAAATGATATCCTAGACAAATGCCTTCTACGAAGACACTTTACATTAAGTGATTAATTGTGATATTTATAGAGATAAGAATAGTTGCTCTAATTCCTATGCCAAGTTTTCCCATTAGTTCCAGAGGTATACATTACTTTCAAGGAGCTAGGAATTGCCACATCAAATCAAGTCCAACATCTTATGACTAGGAATAGCCTCTACTAATGCTCTAGGGAAAAAAAAAAAAAAAAAAAAAAACCCTAAACCATCCCATTAGGCTCAAAGTCAAACTGTTAGGGAAAAAGAGGAAAATTTTTAAAAGCAAATACTGCAGTGATCGACAGAGTCCTGTAGTATCATAGTTCATTATTCCTCTTTTCCATACATGAACGTTATTAGTAAATCTAAAATTGTTTACTCCCTTTAAAATGCAGTTTTATTATTAAATCCTATAGCCTCTTGAGAGTGTGATGGTAAAGTCTAGAGATACTTTATTGGATGAAGCAAGCTTTTAAGAAATGTTCATTTGTATTTACCCGCCATACATTTAAGTCCCCTTTTCCAGTGTTAAGGGATCATAGTTATTACGAACTTTTGCAGCTTAACTATTACTACTCTTCTATTTACCAAATATTGGCTCTCCTCAGTTCTGTTTCCAAAACCCAAGCCATCTCCAACTCTCAAATACAGGTCATATTTATGTATGGAAGGCCTAACCCTTATCTGAAATTACCCAATTGGGATACACTGTCTCAGTGGAAGGCATAAAAATGCTGTATTTTCAGAAGATGCAATTGAGATTTTAGGTTAGTATCTGTCATTAATAAACCTTACAATCTTAAAAGATTACCAAATTATGGGTAAAAAATATTTTAATAAATATAGAACTATTTTGCTTATTGTCACAGATAAGGGATAATGTTAGTCTGAGTAAAGGGACCAGTTAAAAGTTGGCTGAGCGATGAAACTTTAAAGGCTACATGAACAATAATGCTAAAAGAGCAGTTTTTCATTTATTATTTCAGCTGTTTTGCTCAACTTTTCTATCATTTTCAAAGTGATCTTATTCTTGCTGTTCATGACAAATCTCTCATGTCATTCACTCACATGGTCAAAAAATGCCTATTCCGTGCCAGGTATTTCGACCACAAAGATAAAAAACATTCCATACCCTCAAAAAGCTTACAACCTAAAGGCAAAGTCAGACACAAGGACATGCCATTTTATGTGGTAAATGTTATGACAGGGACTTAGGAGGGAGACCAGATGAGAGCACACAAAGCTCAGGAAGGAAGACAGAGGCACTTCAGTAAAACGAAGAAATGGCAGGGAGATGCAGGAGATGTAGCTGGGCAGGTATATAGGAATAAGAACTTCATTGGAGGGCAGTGGAGGACAAGTGAAACATTTTAAGCACACAAGTTGTGTGATCAGATACGTATTTTGAAAAAAGATTGCTCTGTTTGCAGTTAAGTTGAATGAACTGGAAAGAGCCCAGAGGCAGGGAGTTTGGTAACTGATGTGAGATCTGTTGCAGATCTGAAGTGAGGTAGAGGAGTGCTGTTGGAGAAAAATGGATAGTATGACAGGTAACAAGGGGACAAATGGATCCATTTGAAGGACTGTTTAGACATGAGGGTAAGGAAACAAAGGTGAGGAAGGACATGAAAATGGTAACCAGATCTTTGGCTTGAATACCCTGGTAGAAGGGGAAGCCAGTATCCTTAGGAAAACAGGAAGAGTAAAAGATTCAGCAGGATGGAGCCCCCAAATAAAACTTTCGTATTTTCAGATGCTCTAGAGTCCACATCTGTGATTCTGTTTTAGGAAATCAGGTAGATCTCGTTGGCTAGAAGCCATCGATAAAGCAAGTGGCTGCAGTCTCTGAAGAAGGTGTCAGAACCAACCAATGTCAGCAGCTCCAGACGTGCATCCATCGAACCTGAGCTTTTAAAAACAGATGGGCAAGTCCTGGCCTGGTTTATCAGTAACCCTAGGCAAGGCTAAATTATCCCTAAGATGTTTTCATTAACAGATTCTATAATTCTGGCACAGTGTTTTCTCCATTTCTCTCTAGCACCTCTTCAATCATACTTCTATGTTTTTGCCTGTTTTAATGCATAATTTGGATTGTAAGTCCACTTTCAGTTCCTTAGAGGACTTAGAACACAGCTGGTTCACAAATGGACATTAAGGAATAATGGCCTTTTTCCATGCTCAAGGGCAATCATGTTCTAAATCTCTGTTTCATATCACTTAATTCATGACATGGCCTTCCCTATTACCCCCAGTATAATTTATTTTTCTTAATCATTTTTTAGGAACAACATCACTAAAAGGCTTTTCAAAATGCAAATAAATTATGTTCACCAAGTCAATGTTTTCTATTATTTATCTTAAAAAGAAGTAACTTGATCAGGTTAACAGCCATGATTTTCCTTTCATGAGTTTGTGTACTTTATGTTGGTTGAATACTTAAATCTTCTCTCACTTATTTTATGAGCTATGTGAATATTCCAATCTTTAAAAATACACAAATCCTAAGGCACACGTTTTTTACACATTTTTGTGGTAGCAGATATTTTAAAAGGACATATGAATGGTGGGAAATGGAGGTGGCATTAGCCTTGTTAAAAACAAAAATGGTAATCACAGAAAGTCAAAGTGTATTATTTAATTTTATTTGCTGTATATTATCATCAACAAAATAACATATATGTTACTAGTTTTATATATGTTGGTGGCATATAGAAAGATTAAATTATTTTTTAACTTTTTACTTTCTTACTAGTATATATTTCTAATAAATAATAAATACATTCATCATGAGGAATTGGAACATATATGCATTGACTCTTAATCCTTTTTACTTCCCTTTTCCCCATCTACCCCCATTCGCAGACTCCCTTCCATCTCCACAAAGTCTATCTCCCCATTTTCTATCATCTTTTATTTTGTTTTGCTCTTTAAATTATTTATAATTCTCTTACTCATGAAAGAGAAACCATGCAATATTTTACCTGTGTCTGATTAATTTCAATTAGCGTTATGGTCTCAAAGTGCATCCATTTTCCTAAAAATGACTCAAATTTATCTTTCTTGTTTCTCCTCTTCCTCTTCCTCCTCTTTCTTCTCTTTTTCCTCCTCCTCCTTCCCTTTCTCTTCCTCCTCCTCTCCTTCTCCTCCTCCCCTCCTCCTCTTCCTTCTCCTTCTTCTTCTCCTCCTTCACAATGGGATCTCACTATGTAGTACAGGATTGGACTTAAACTCATCATGTAGCCCAGGCTGACTTCAAACTCATTGCAATACTTCTGTCTCAGCCTTGCAAGTGCTGGGATGATAGGTGTGCACCACCATGCCTGATCCCTCAAATTTATCCTTTTTTATGGTTCCATTGTGTACATATCCACATTTTATTTGGTTCATCTACTGATGAGCATATAGGCTGCCTCCAAGAAGATAGTTTAAATAGAATAAATTCTAGTACTGGGAGAATTCCAGTCTTACCAAACATGAATAATGTAAAACTTTAAAAGAAAATCTAGATTGCTAGTCTATCTTAAAATACGCTTAGCCACATGAACTGGTACTTACCTGTGCTTCTCTAAATATATATGGTCCTAACTCCTTCCTGTGTTCAATAATCTTCTGTGCCTGTTCTATTGGAATGTCAATCTGTAAAGCTGGAGGAATGCAGGAATTAATAAAGCAGTTGATAATAGTTGTGATCTTCTTCTGAATGACAGACTCATCGCAATGAGAATGGCACAAATCCTGAATAAGGAGCAAAACACGAAGTAGGTGATTGCTGCACTGGTAGAACACTTTATAGAACAGTGTCAATACATATTGCAGTGGATATGTGCATTTTGACTTTAAAAGGGCACCAGGACATGGGACATGTCCAAGATATCTTTTTTTAAAAAAAGTCAGCTTTTCTTTCTCAATTTGAGGAAACTAAGACCATGACATATATGCCTTATAGAGACTTCTTTTAACCCTGCTCACTTGTTTCTCTAGACCAAGGGACAACTTTAGTGCCTAATTTTACTCATTTAACAACTATATATTGAGGTCCTACTACATGCCAGACACTGAGCTGAGCCCCGAGACACAGCCTATACCCCTGAAAGCATCAATGTCTACTGGAACATAAGCATAAAAACACATTACTCAAAATTCAATTAGTTCATAAACTATTTGGAGTGGAGGAATACAAAAGGTCCTAGGAAAGCATGAAGAATGGGCACCTAACTCAGCCTACAGTGCTGTCTGTGGAAGCTTTCTTGTCCAGACTGCTCTGCACAAAGTGACTCAGGCTTGGAAAGGCCACCAACGAAAGTGGGCCTGCTGCTGGAGAACAGGTGTCTCATATCATTTTGTACCTAATGTACTTACAGTTGTCCCATCACATTATCCTCTTTTATGTTTTTTATTATAGATAAAGAACTTGAAAATAACAACCATACATTAAAATGATCTATTTTTAAAGTCACAGATGTAGGATTCTTCTTTTTCTTAATAAAAAGATAGCTTAGCTTGAATCATAGCATTTTGCTTTCGAAGACACTTTTCTAAATCAGTTGAAGCAAACCAATTTGATAATTTCTAATTCTAGGCCAGAAATGAGTCAAAATTTATTAAGTGCCCAGTTTATGCCATTGTCTAATGGGTACCTAGTTTATGAATATTATTAAACATACAAAAATTCTGGTACCAGTCATGTAAAATATTATGCATGTTGGACAAAAGTTACATGTGAAAGCTCAATGTAAATGTTGCACTGTAACAACAGTTAGCACGTCTCAATTTACCTTCACCTCAAAAAAAGCCTATTTATATCACATGTTTAGTATGTGATCAGATAAGCATTATTTCAAATTATTAGTGAGATTACCGTGCCCACCAATTATTTGATGGGTGTCTTAGTTACCTTTCGCTCACTGCCGAGACAAAATACCTGACACCCAAAATTAGGGAAGGAAAGGTTTATTCTTACAGTTTCTCGGGAGTTTCAGTCCTACTTAGTTGGTTTCAAGTCAGCATGGCATGGAGGGGCTGCCGTTCAGGGTGGCTGCAAGCCGCCAGGCGCACTGGCGAGAGAGGACGGAAGCGGAAGACCCACCTCATTTACACTGCATGTCGGCTCCACCCCTGGGCGGGTACAGCACTGACACTGCCAATCCCTGTGCCAGACTCAGCCCCATCAAAAGTATATTAGGACTTGGGGGTACATAGTATATCACCCAACACAATGGGCCTGATTTCTAATTATAAAATATACTCTTTTGAAATAAAAACAAATTTATGGCACTATAAAGTGTTAACTGAGTAAAGGCATAGAATTTATATAAAATCATAACTGATTTTTTTCCTAATTGTTCTACCCTATCATGCCACTAGCCTAGTTAATTCTTGAAGTCTGTTATTAAGGTCCTAGTTTAAGCATGTCTCCCTAGAGTGAGCTTTCTGTAACTTGCATAATCTAGAGAACACATGCATTTTGCCTACTCCTGTAGCATCCTGGGCTTTCTCACAGTTACCCTAATCCCACTTTTACAGGCGCCTTGTTGAACAATCATTTGCCTCTCATCTTGACATTCTGTAAGCTCCATGAGGGATGACTATTTTGATGATCGTTATATCATCGGGATTTAGCCTGGCCCTTGGCGGTGGCTCAATAAATATTTGTCAGATGACTATATTCTTCCAATCTTTACACACACACATGCACACACAACACATATTTTTATTAAATCACACTGTTTTCTAGTAGTTCCTTTAAAAGAAACAACTTTTCCCATCATTAACTATTTCCCCCCTACAACCTGATTTTTTTTTCCATCAGGAATCAAACTCAGGACATTATGCTTGCTGGGCAGGCACTTGTGCCACTGAGCTATATCCCTGGTCCCAGCATAATTTTTATTGACTGCAGAGTATTTTGTTTTGGAGTTGGATCATGATTTAGTAACAAATGTCGCTTTGTTGTACATCTGGTCCTTTTCAACTTTTCACAATCCAGAACAATGTTTGATTAGGATTATTCCATGCAACTCCTTGTGTATTACCACAATCATGACTGGGAGGTAGCATAGTTTTATAGTTAAAGACATGAGCTTTAGCAAAAGAATGACTGGGTTCAAATTCTATCTCTATCACATCCATCTGATATTGGGATTTTCTAAACTTTTCTATGCTTTAGCTTTTTCATTTGTTAAATAATGTCTTTGATCTCACAGGATTCTGTAAGAATAACATCCTTGAGCCCATAGGGTTCTTGTAAATTCATTATCACATAAAAAGCATTAAGATAGTATCTAGCAGGTAGTAAACAATAAGAGTAAGCCATGGCTGGGAGTATAGTTCAGCGGCACAACATCTGCCTAGCAAGGTCACAAGTTCGATTACCAGCACCAAAAACAAAACAAAACAAAAAACCCAAACAAACAGACAAAAAAGTAAGCCATGAAAGGCTAGTTCACAAGGCTTGGCCAGGAGAAATACCTTCCAACTGGTGAACTTCCCCAAACCCAATGCAAATAGCACCATTTCTGCTGAGTCCGCCCTGACCTCCCATCTTTCCATCCCCAGCATCATCTCTTCTGTGCTAAACCATACCTCATCAAAATATGGATCAGGATCAGTATCATTTCCTAATATTTGTTTTCAAGGATGTCTTCCTCCCTGAGGGAGGATCATGTGCTGTATTCATCTTATTCTTACAATCTAGCAAAATGACCGGCACATTTGATATTTAATGAGGGCTTCTCAGATGAACACATTTACTCCCATCACATGATTTTTAATTTTATAGCATATTTTAAAATATAGCTATGCACTATTGTAAGCCCTGAATGTTATACCACAGATGTTATACCACAGAAAAAAATACTAAAATGGAGACGACTGGCAGCCAAACTAAGGGTTGACTCTAAGAGTTTTTTTTTTCAAGTACCTGTTTTTAAGGTTTATTTTAATGCCTCTTATCCTAGCAGGGTTGGGGTTAATCACGTTCATATTACCTTAAAGATAGTTCTGCTAGTCCATACTGAAAAACTGCCTATTGTGGAAACAGACTCCTTCCTTTCGAATTCTCAAAAAAACTTTAAAAAATATTATTTGTGTGAAAGATGGTGAAAAAACTTTCCCTATATTTTTTTTTCTGTTACAGCCAGAGTTGAGATGAGTACACAAAGAGCTGGTAACAGAAAAGGGTAGAAATAGTTTCTTGGAATGTTGAAGAAGCCTTGGGTTTATTGAGCAGTCTAACTATATACTGAGTAACTGTGTCAGTGTAGCATAATACACACTTAAAATTTACTCCTAAATTCTAGTAATAGTTTTAAAAAATAAAATAGGCTACTTGCAGGGAAATAAGCCTGTACCCCTAAAAGCATGTAAACCAACACTATATACTGTAGGTTCTTGAAGACATTTTTTTTGTTTTGTTTTGTTTTGGTTTGGTTTGGTTTGGTTTGCCACAGGGTCTCTCTATATAGTTCAAGTTGGCCTTGAGCTCACTACGTAACTTGCGATTGGCTGTGAACTCATATTAATCACCCTACCTCAGCCTCCCAACTGCTGGGATTACAGGCATGACCAACCATGCCTGGCAACTTGAAGACATTTCTTTATAGCAATCTAGATAATGTAACAGGAAACATCCCTTCTTCTAAAGGCAAAAATTCTATATGAATCTATTAAACATTTAAACCTGAAAAAAATACTGCCTTTGCATCTAACCCCTTGTTCTTATTTATTTATTTAGTTAGTTAGTTAGTTTTTTTGAGACAGGATCTCACTATGTATTTCAGGCTGGCCTCAAACTCACTAACCCAGGCTGACCTTGAACTCACGGCCATCCTCCTGCCTCAGCCTCCTGAGTGCTGGGATTTTTGGAGTGCACCACAATGCCCAGCTCCTTGTTCTTTTATTTAAATTTGGCTATTTTTCTAATAAAAAGTCATTCTCAACTCTTTTGATATATCTATAAATATATTTAATTACCATTGTTCTAAATATGGCTGGGAGAAATACTTATATAAAAGTTATATTTACACGGATATACTAAATACAGGTATCTTTGAGAAAAAATGTGTAGTACATTTACATGGTACATATATGGCATATATATACACACATATATTTAGCACATTTATTCTATATGAGATATAGATATTCAGTTAAAACTCTTCAAGAAGTACTGTACTTATTAGGTCGTAATGTGTGTTAATGCCTTAAAAAACCAATACTAAAAAACAAACAAACAAAAAACCCAATACTATCATTTTAGGGCTCACCCTTACTCTTCACTGTACATTATAAGTCTATCTAGAAATGAACAATAAGCATCTCAAAATTTAAGAACAGGTATAAAACTGGCAAAACTCAGATATCTCATACAAATCTTGCTCCCCTAAAGATGTCATTAAAAATCTGATATGTTGATGAATTTCCTCCTCAAAATTCTACCCAGCTCCCAATATGGTACCTTATATTTTTGCACTTCTTGCCAAAAAAGTACTCCATTTCCCAATAAATCTCCTTTTAGAGTCACAAAACGTTGAAACTGTCTTGCAGTAACTGGATTCAATAATGCTTTACGGAAAGCAATAATTTCACAAGATGAAGATATCCACTTACTCTCCACAGGCTGTCCAAAACAGAGAATCACAAAATCAGCTATGGTTTAAAATATAAAAATAAAGTCACTAATTAGGCTAAATTACCAAATTCTATTTCCTTTAATTATGACTGTAGAATTTTTTGTGGCATTTGGCAACTTTTTACTCTGTTCGTCTTTTTATATCCTTTCTATTTTTATGGCATCATTTTTTTTAAAGAAGTACAGAAAAAAAGAAAGAATAGACTGGATGATTTAGAACACATGACAACATTGTTTAAGAAGTTTTGTGACCACAGTGAAAAAGGACTTTTTAGTACATAGAATGAGTTCTGTGCTGAAGCGGAACAAAGTAATCATAATGTTATGATTACCATTACATTACTATTTATTTTATTATTACATAATTCTCCTGTGTTTTAAAAAGTAAAAGCAGCTTAATAATTGAGACAGGTTTTCATTTTTTAGAAAAAATATAAATTAATTCTAATTTAAATAGAAAATTTACTGTGGCATTTTGTTAAAATACTATTCTAAAGTGATCATGATTTTAGGTAAGACATTTTTATATTACTTAATAATAAATTATGATTGATAATTACAATCAATAATCGTTTTAATAATAAAATTCCTCTGACTGATTATTTATATAACATAAAATACAGAAATATCTATGATGTTTTAGTAACACTTAAGGATATTTTATATCTTCATAATTTTGAAATGTTTCCTTTTTTATTTTGATCATTTAAAATCACATATCCAATTCCTTTTACTCTCTCAGATTCAAAAACATAAGAAATAGATTTTATTGAATTTACCAAATAGATTTTAATTTCATTGAAGTTATCCAAATGATTTCAGTGTGCAAGCACACAAAGAAGCATCCTTCCAAAGGCAACATTTTAGATGGATTTACAAATTATATTAATGATTAAATTACATGAAAAATATCCATTACTGACAATGCATAAAATGAATTCCTTGAAACAAATCATATGTGACCATTGATGCAAGTGTTTAAGGGAGCTATGTAAAAAGTGCTATGGAACTCAAAGGAAAGAGTAACTAATGCTGCCTGGGAAAGTGAGCCCTTCCCAGGGGGCCCTGAGGGTGCTGTCCGAGTGGCGCTGAGAAGGGAAGGCAACTCCAGGCTGTCTGGAGGAGCGCGGTGCCATTACTCAGAGGGAGAGCGCAGATGCGCGTCGTTGTTTCAGTGAGGCACGTGCCAAGTTCCCTGGACAAAAACTGAAGACCCTCACCATCTGGTCCTTATTAAAATTATAGCCCTATAAATAGGAACAACTATGGATTAGACTGGGATGTTTATTTGAAATCCACTTAACAAATAATGTTTTAAGACCTGTTTCTTAAGTTACGAAAACTTAGTACTTAAACTAAAACCTGTAATTTAACTAAATACAAAATAATGTAACATATAATGCACAATAATGTAAGATATAAGTTTATACTACTAGTATTTTGACAAAAATATAGCAACAATCAAACCTTAAAAAAAGATTATTTCTTTTCAAGAGGAAAATACAGAAAAGAGCGTTCTAACAGATATGTACCCTCTTCTAGCATTCAAATTAATTTTTAGTTTTGTTGTTTTGAGACAGGGTCTCACTATGTAGTCCAGGTTAACCTTGAACTCACTATGTAGCCCAGGCTGGTCTTGATCTCACAGTGATTTTCCTGCCTCAGCCTCCTGAGTGCAGAGATTGCAGGTGTATGCCACAACACTCGACTTTATTTGTCATTTTTCAGCAAGTCACCGAGGTCTAGTCTGACATCTTATCATGATTTGAAGGAGAATACAATACTTGTAGCTCAAAAGGAAGACCATGTTCATCATACTTGTTAAGCAAAATAGGTAATTACTGTACTAGTGAGGTAGGGGTAGCTCATAGTGGTTTTAATAATTGTCAAAATGATACTTATTGTAATTCTTTTAAAGTTAAACTGCAATTCTAAATAAATGTAAGATGACTTAAGTTGCTTATCCTGCCTCATACTGCTTATTGTTTTTGTGTAATTCACTGCAAATAATAAGTAAACTGCTATATGCTGGAAAGAACAACTTGACTCAACAAATCCATCACAAGCAAAATAAAAAAATTTTTTTGTTGTATTGGAGACCAAACCTAGGGCCTCATGCAGGAAAATATATCTATATCTACATCTCTCTCTCTCTTTCTTTCTCTCTCTCTCTCTCTCTCTCTCTCTATATATATATATATATATATATATATATATATATATATATACATATTTGTAGTACATAATGATTACATTCACTGCAGGGAATTGGTACATGTACATAACACATTTCAATTTCCTTCTTTATCTCCCTTCACCCATCCCCTTTTAGTTTTTCCAGCATTGGACTCCTTTATTTATTTTATAAGACCTTAAAAAGTTAATTATCATACATACAGATTGAAAACCAGACTAATATGCCAAAGAATATATAAAACATGTAAGACAATTTACTAAGTCAAGGCACACTTTTAGATACATTGTCTGTACTGGATTGCAATACCTTTTTTCCTATTATATGAGATATATATATATATATATATGGGGGGAGAGGTTCTTCATATAGGAAAAACCATGTGATATTTAAGCTTGTGTGTCTGGATTACTTCACTTAACATTATAGTCTTAAGGTGTATTCATTTTCCTACAAATGATGTAAATTTATCTTTTTTATGGCAGAGTAGTACTCTACTGTGTACAAATATGACTTTTTAATCCATTCATCTGTTGGTGGACATATAGACCGTTTCTAAGTTTTAGCTGTTATGAACTACGCTGCCATAAACATGAGTATGCATACACTGCTGTGGTATGATGTCTTTAACTTTTTTTTTTTTTTGTACTGGAGATTGAACTCATGACCTTGCTCTTGCCAGGCAGGTGCTTATGCCACTGAGCTACATCACCAGCTGTCTTTAAATTTTTTGGAAAAATACCTGGGTCAAATGGAATTTCTACTTTTGGTTTTTTGAGGAATCTTCATAGTGATTTCCATAGTGGTTGTATCAGTTTATGGTCCTACCAACAATGGAGAAGGGTTCCTTTCTCACCACAGCATTGCCAGTATTTATGGTTGGTTGATTTCTTGACAGTAGCCATTGTTTCTGGAGCAGGATGGAATTTCAGTGTTGTTTTAATTTGGATTTCTTGAATGGCCAGTCATGTTGAACACTTTTGCACGTATTTATTGGCCTTTTGTATCTCTTCATCTGAGAAGCATCTATTCATTTCAGATGCCCATTTTTTAACTAGGTCTTTAAATTTGGGGGATCTAATGTTTTTTTGAATTCTTTATATAGTCTAGGTATTAGTTCTTTGTCTGAGCTTCTACACAGCAAAAGAGACCACTGACACAGTGAAGAGATACTAGACAGAATGGGAAGAACATGGTATATATTTAAAAGTCAATCATACACTTCTAAGGTTGAACAGGTCAAGAAACTCTTTAAGAATTAAGAGTCTTTTCCTTCAGTTTCCATCTGCAAGTAAGAACAGTACCAGTCAGTTGGTTTAGCGGGTAGTGTCAATAGTGATGGTCACTGGACAAGCAAGAGAAGGACCAAGCAGAACTTACAAGTGGAAGAATATAATAGTTACTTGCCTTCCAGACTCCAATTTTCCCTTCATGCTTCTGTAGTAAAAGTTCATCTGCTATGTCTTTCATCTGTACCTAAAAGCAAAACCAATCATTTTATCTTGTTATTTATACTGTACAAAATTTTAAAATAATTTACTAATAATTTAAAAACTGAAGTAAAGTTAGGCATGGTGGTGCACAGCGATAATCCCAGCATTTGGGAAGCTGAGGCAGGAGAATTGCTTTGAGTTCAAGGGCAGCCTGGGCTACAAAGTGAGTTCAAGGCCAGTCTGCACTGCACAGTGAAACCCTTTCTCAAAAAGACAAAAACAAAAACAAAAAAATTCCCACAAAAAGTGAGGTAAAGGTTAAGCTGGCTAAGAGAGAGTGCTGGTCAGGAAGCAGAGGATCAGGACAAAAAGCAGAACCCCACGGTCCTGGTCCTGGGCATCACACATTCTTGGAACACAATTTCCTTATCTGCAAATACAGACAACATCTAATCATATTGGCCTGAATGTGGATGCCTTTTTCACGCGGACTCACACAGGAACTAAAGTTAGAGAGGTAATTATGGCTTCTCAGATTTTTGTGTTATTTTCTAGCCATACTTTTCTGCAACTAATTTTAGAGGATACCAAAGCCTCCTGTTGCCACACAGGAAAATACAGTAAGATAGTCTATCCTCCCGTATCTCTGGGCTTGATCAATTATTTTGAAGGAAAATACTGGGGAAAAAAATCTGTGTCTGTACTGAACATGTACAAACTTCTTTTTATCTTTATTCCCTGAACAGTACAGTATAACAGTACAGTATAACAACAATTTACATAGCATTTATGTTGCATTAGGATTTTACAAATAGTCTACAGATGATCTTAAAGTACATGGGAGGATAGTGTAGGTTATATGCAAACATGATTTCATTTTAAATGAGGGACTTGAACATCTTCAGATGTTTGATATACCAGTCCTTCAAAGATAATATTTTCCCTTTCTGGAGAACTGCTTATGCCAAATATATGCTATGTGTCTCTATCTCCCTGCCTTTATTAGATTGATCCAGGAGCTGATCTAGAGAGTTGAAGACTAGGATCGCTGCAACTGAATCTCTTTTTTCCCCCTTTTCTTGAGGTGATGGGGTTTGAACCCAGGCTTCCTATATGCTAGGTGAGCCCTCAATCACTGAGCTACAGTCTTAGAACTGAGCCATTTGATAGTCACGACTCAGAACAAGTATCTGACTTCTTGCTGAGTTTCCAGATCTGTCCTGGCCTACATCTTTTCTAAAGATTGGGTGTCAACTTTTCCCTAAATGCGTGAGATTTTAGAATAAATTCTCACCCTCTTCTTTTTCCTTTGGCTTAAGGTTGTTGCTAGGATCAGTTTTGCTGGCCACGCAAAGAATGCTAAGTCAGGAAATGACTACAAGTTACAATAAAATTACTGTGGTAAATATAATGAGAAAATGTGGTAAATAATATTAGTAAGCCAAATGTCCTTTCACTGAGCTTTGGATAGAAAACTGGAGTTTCCCTGAAGAAAGAGAATGAGGAGATTTGAATTTTCCCAAAGCTTATTTCTGGGAACTTTTTGCCTAAAACGAGTTGGGCTCTTCTCCATACTATAAATTCTGTGTTCCCAGCTGTACTATGTTGCTTAGCTCAAAAAACTAAGGATATTTCCAGATACATAGGCCTCAAAATGTCTCATAAATTCAATACAATGTAGAAGGAAGGTTTTTCAGGTTCTTCTGAGCAGTATTAATGACATAGAATATAATTGGATTTTTTAAAGCCTTTATTAGTTTTGTAAATATCAGGTTTGCCTGTTTTGGAGCATGATATTGATATTGTAAATGATTGAAATAATACTTGCTTCATATAAAATAAAAATAAAGCAAAAATAAGAAACCACTTCAAAAAGTAAAAAATAAAAATCTTTCCCAATCCCCACACTAATTTCCAGGAAGCAGAACATTTTAGATTTTTTCCCTACGTACAAATAAAACAATAGAGAGAAGGATGAATGGATGAATAGATAAACAGATATAGGGATAACACAGACATGCATACGCAGACAAAAAGAAATAGATATAATGGGATTGTCTTGTATATATTGTTTTACATCCTGCTTATTTCACTCAAGAAATAGCATCTTTCATATCAGTACATGTGGAAATCTCATTTATATAATCTCATGTTATAGGGAAGTAATAGTTTTTCACTAGTAGTATGTAGTAGTTTTCCAGTAGTAGTATGTAGTTTTTCACAGTGGAATTTTTATAACTCACTTAACAATTCCCCCATAAGACATTATAATGAATATTTTTATATATCCTTGCCTGTTTGTGTAAGAACTTAATAATATTAAAAATAACAACTATGTTGATAGATAACATGTGTTTGCTGTGTGTCAGGCATCATGCTGAGAAACTAAACACACACTAATTTCATTTCATTTTCACAATAAACTTATGAAGCAATTTCTACTATTAGCTCCATTTTTCAAGTGAGGAGATTAAAGTGGTGCAATTAACATGTGGCAGTGTTGACATCAAAATTTGGGAAGTCTGATTCCATGCTTTTAGCCACTACCTATAGAAGTACAATGGCTGAATCAACAGTCAAGTGAGGCTGCTGGTATACTGCTGATAAGTACTTACAATTGCCATTCGGAAATTATACTGAGACATATACCTTTATCTTTTGTCTTGCTGCAAACTCTTCACTCGCAAGAAACAATGGCAACCACACATTTTCCAGTCTGTTTAGGACATGCTTCTGAATTTCAATTAAAACAGGTGCATCAAGTTGCTCATGAAGAATCTTTCCCCAACCACCACTTAACTCCATTATCTAAGAAAATAAAAATGAAACAGAAACTAAAAATTTGTGCTTCATTAAAGGAACACTAACAGTCACTCATTCATTCATTCATTCATTCCAAACCACTGGCAATGCACCTGAAAGTGCCACAGTTCTCATTTTTGTACAACATCTATGCTGTATTATGTACAGGAATGACAGACAATTCTCCTAACATCAAGAAAGAAATGTAGTTTACATGGTGGTTTCAGATGTATAATTTTTCTTTCCATGAAATATGAACACCCCCCCTCCATGCACAGGAGTGGGATTTTCTTCCCCTAGTGCTGGGGATTATACCCATAGCCTTAGGCACATGAGGCAAGCACCCTATCACTGAGTTACAGCCCCAGCCCCAGATCCAATGTGAACAGAAGCGAACACACTGTGTTCTTTCACTGAATCATCATCTTCAATAGTAAAACGTTTGTATTAGTCTATTAGTTTTGCAAGTTCTTGTCTAGGTCTAATAATTTATGAATCTGTGATCCCAGTCAAACTGACTCATTTAAGAAAGGATTATTTTTTTAATAAAAAATGAATTATTAATTAGTTAAGAAACAGCTGGGCATGGTGGTGCATGCCTTTAATCCTAGCACTTAGGAGGCTGAGGTAGGAGGAGCATTGTGAGTTCGAGGTTGGTTTGGGCTACAATGCAAGTGCAAGGCCAGCCTGAGCCACACAATGTGACCCTGCCTCAAAAAACTAGGGCTGAGAGTTTGGCTCAGTGGCTTAAACACCTGTCTGGCAGGTGTGAGGTTTGTGAGTTCAATCCCCGGGGCCACAAAAAAAAAAAAAAGAAAGAAAGAAAGAAAAAGAAAAAAAAAGCACCATTTCTTTGTGACTCAAATCTGCATAATTATTGGCCTCGATAGTAGTTATTTCCTGCTGTAACTCTTTCTGTTTTCTAGATATTTCTGTGCATACACTGCTCAAAATTTCTGGACTTTTCATTAGAATAGTTAACCTCTTTGTTTAGTTCTCCTTTGATCAGTAATGTCAATAAAATGCTGCTATTAATAACATTGTTTCATATAAAAGCAAAACTCCTTTCTAGTCCTCTTTAATAGTATTTATCAAATAATAATCCAAAAGTAATATTGCTTTGCATAACAAATACCTTTCTAATCAAAGATTAAACTGGTTACACAGATAAAATGAGGACCAATGTGATCTTCATGAACTTGATGTGACATGGACATGCTCAAGTAGAAAATCAGTAAGTAAGAAGCAGTGATGAAGATGAAGTAGGCTCAGGGAAAGGCTCTGTGTGAAGCACAACTGTTTGCTATGACAGCAATGGTGACTTTTAAACCCTCAGTGTGTTGTATGTACTACAGAGGGTTCACACAGTAGCATCAGATACCATGAAACCTCACGCAATGTAGCACAAGCCAAATACAAAACAAATGCTTTCCATGTGTTTATTCATACTTGTGCTTATTGAGATACCCAACCACTTTTGCTAATGTGTCCCAGATTTGTATCTTGGGGAACTAACAGCAAAGCATTTTTTCAAAGTTGCTTAATTTTACCATTTCTTCTCCCACTTGCTCCCAAGAGCTCTTGTTTATTCAACTCCCACCACAGATACGGCTTGCTAATCTGGTTTGCTCTACTCATGGATGTCTCTGAAGTTTTCTTTTTTTTTTTTAATTTAACATTAATATGAAATTTGTGTTTTATAAATGTATACCAATAGACTATACACGCTTTTAAATTCCTAAAATAAAAAGAAATAATTTGATCTTTATGCAGAAGTGCAGAACTAAAAAACTTCCAACTAAATAAAGTATAATACTTAACTATTTGCATTTCAGAAGCATAAAAATTGAGACATACTTCATGAGATAAAGGTGTTACATGAACACTCAAACTCAAGGCTGAATCTCACTCTGGTGTGTTTTTTTATCCTGTAAACTGAATGACACTATTATTAACAAGTTGTGATTAAGGCCATAGGACTCATACAACAAAAAGGTCAAATCTATGTTCCTAGTCAATAAAAGTAGAGTGGTGGACAATAAAATTGTAAGCAAAATTTTCAAAGATGGATTATTTTTGGAATAATACTGGCTAAAAGAAGAGAAAAGAGTTAGTGATTAGGCTTAACAGTTGATAATAACTGTTTTCTTACATGTTCAAAGGTGCAGGGACCTTGTCCCTCCTGTTTGCCACTTTGTTCTGCACACTGGAGCAATGTCTGATATATCAACAATATATATAACAATGTCTGAATAACTGAATACTTCAGTTATTCATATTTGTTGAATGCATGAATAACTGAAATATAATATGTGCAAAGCTGTGATTGTACCCTAAAATTTCTAAGCATTGTTTACAACACAGACTTTGATGAATAAAAGATATATTAGTAATTTTTTTTTTGACACAGGATCTCACTGTGTAACCCAGGCTGACCTTGAACTTGCTGCAATTCTCCTGCCTCAGTCTTCCAAGTGCTGGGATTAAAAGACATGCACCACCATGCCTGGCTAAAGTAACATATTTTTTATAATATGTAATACTTGAAAAAATTTTTAAAACATTTATAGATACTTGTGAACACCTATACAAATATAATATAAAAAGTGTCTAGCATATAAATCATAACAGCAAAAAGAGAAAAAGACTTTCAGGTTTTTGGCAAAAAGAAATAAATGATTGGTTTTCACACTTTACAACAAAAAATAGATTTATATGTTGATACCTCATTCTGTTGATACAGAGAAGCTGGACTGTTGGGTCCAAAAAAATATTTTTTATTAAGGTATTTGTTTTTAATATATATAGATTTTGCCTCCCTTTGATTTCGATCTCTGTAATTTATTCTTCGGAACTGCTCGATGTCTGTCCAGCACATGAGGTCCATGCTAAAATAAAAACAAAGAAAAGTATAGACTCATTTATTTCTCTAAGCTATTAAACATCAAAAAGGCTTTTGTTTTGACAAGTTCAGAAAGTGGTTGCCTTCACTAGTTAGTGCAACGGATTAAATCACAGAACTACCGAGTACAATGTTGCCTCTGATACCTCCCTGGGTCATTTAGCTAGACTCTAACCCTAATTTCTAATTTTCTTCATTAGTGATGGACTAGTATCATCAACTTCAAATATAGGGAATTTCCACATATGGCATGTCCATTTGATAACAGGTCAAATTTAGATAATTCTCACTACAATGAAGGGAAACAGTGTGAAATTTTGCTAAGTTCGAACCAGTTTCTGCTAATTTGGGAGAAAACATATAATCAACACTTCAGTTTATGTACACCAACAAAGAGTAATCCATACAGCTCTCAGATAATTGTGCTCATCAGTTTTTAACAACATAGATAAAAGATACAGCACCAAATCACTACTATAGTGTGTTGAATAAAAACTAACAGCCTAGGTCTGGGGATATAGCTCAGTGATACAGCACCTGCCTGGCAAGTGTAAGGTCCTGAGTTCAGTTTCCTGTGTAAAGAAAAAAAAAAGCCACAAAAACTAATAGCCTAGAAAAATGATGCTTTAAGTGAGAAATATTTAAAAATGATTATATTCCTTACCTTGAGGAATGTGCTCCAAGAAACTGACGGAAATGTTCAAACTCCAGTTTGTTGTTAAGCAGATCATTGAAACTAAAATGCTTGTATTCTTCAGAAACATTATTCCAGTATTCTGTTTGTTTAGAGATATCAGGGAGTGATAAAATACCAGTTCCAATTTCACCAGTGGCATCCTAATGACATAATATTTTTCGGAAAAGTTTCTTAAATGCAATAAATTTATTATTTTAAATAGAGAAACTAAAAGAAAAATCAACAATGAAGCCAAGGCTGTTTAACCATTCAGCGGTAGAACTGGATAAAGAATGGTGATTTAGGCTCCAACTCAGATCAAATTCTGTTCTGTTCCTTTCCATTTCATCCTTTTCTTTTTATGGATATTTAGTAAGCCTTTACTATATACAAAGCAATTGTTTTTAAAGTACTAATTGTATTAATTTCTTAGTATAGAAATAATATGTCTTTTGCAAGAAAAAATAAAAATCATTTATAATGGTACTGTCGAGACATAGCCACCATTACTATGTTCATATACATCCTTCAGTCTTTTTTGCATATATACATTTAGTTGATTAAAAATGAAGATAGGATTATACCCCCATATATAGTTTTTGGGACCTTGTTCTTTTTCTTCACAATACATAATGAATATAAAACATGCTTCCATAACATAATTTTTAGAAGTCATATTATGATACTGGTAGTAATCTCCATATAAAAATTAATTTTTAGTTAATTTTAAGATCTCTGATGTTATGTGGATAGTTTATAAGCCTCAAATGGCAAAACAGTATAGAGAAGCATATTCTTTGAAAAGCACTTCATCATATAATTTCTTATAAAGTTAAGCCATCTCCTATTTGTTTTTCAAGTGTCTCTGATGAAGAAATAAACTGCCAATATTTTAAAAATTAATTCTCCTTATGTACAAGTATTATGGGAATGTTGTAATATTTCTTTCTTTATTTATTTATTTAGGTTTTTTGAGACAGAATCTCACTAGGTAGTTCAGGCTGACCTTGAACCCACAATGTAGCCCCTGGTTGCCTTGAACTCTAGCAATCCTCCTACCTCAGCCTCCCAAGTGCTGGGATCACAAGTGTGTACCACCACTCCTGGCTGAGTGTTGTAAATTTTGGTTGCCTTGAACTCTAGCAATCCTCCTACCTCAGCCTCCCAAGTGCTGGGATCACAAGTGTGTACCACCACTCCTGGCTGAGTGTTGTAAATTTTGGCTCCTAAAGTTTAAAATATCAATCTTATAATTTGCTGCCTTTTTTTATTTTTATGTATTTTTCCGAGAAAGTAGTATCTCAAGTAGTTGCTATGTTAACAAAGCAACTATCATGAAAGTTACATTGAAAAAATAATTACTGTTTTTGCAAAACTTTATCATGCAAGAATAAAAATTTCAGGGCAGGAGATACAGCTCAGCGGCACAGTGCCTGCCTGGCAAGCATGAGCTCTTGAGTTTGATCCCCGGTACCAAAAAAAACAAAAAAAAAGAATAAAAATTTCAGACAGGTATGAGGAAGTTAAAAAAAATCAACCTAAACACTACCATTCAGAACTATCCTTAACATTTTGGCAAATATCTCATTTTCATGTGTATATACATGTAGAAATACCTATATAATTTTACATAAATAGGATCAGACGACATCAGTGTTTTATATAATATGTCATAAACATTTTACAAGTCAATTAACTGTCATTTTATGCAGATGCACACATTTAATTTTATGGTTTTATTTAACTATCATATTTTAGCCACACAAATTTTTACATATGCAAAGACATAAATCAAAACACTTTTATAGCCTAGTCAATCCTATGATCTTTTTACTGACTTCCATATATTTGTTTTGTTTTTGCTGTCACATAAGTTCTTTTTTCTTTTAACAAAACTCAGCTTAACTCTTGTTATCTGACAACAAGGAGAAAGAGCTGCCAGACATAAAATAACATATAATATTCAAGGACTATAAAATGGTTTCATGGTTCAACTTTTTAGCCTTAGCTAAGTTGAACAAGTGTCCTGCTACTTTATCTGCTTTGTTTTTCTGACTCCATTGTTAAACATGTCGATGTAATGTGAGACCTGTCAAATGCAGCAAGCCAAGCAAAGGAATAGCAGGAAAATGACACTGCCTATGCCCTATTTTACCAATGTATGATCTCCTCAATATAAGGCTCCTCAACACCAGTATATAAAGTAGTAACCCTCTCCAGCATAAAAAGTTTGTTTTTCTAAGTAGAAAATTGTCTTACCCCAGCTTTCTTGGGAAATGATTCTTTATACAAAGTCTGTAGTTTTCTGAGGCATGTGGAGTCTAGCTGTCTACTTTCTTCCACCAGTTCCACCTAAAACAATAATAGCAAAATTCATGATAATATTAATAAAATGTACATTATGAAAGAATAGGGAACAGATGCATAATTTGCCAATATTAGTTTAAAAAAATGACTGTCAATAAAGAAAATTAGTTTGGAAGTGAAAACAGGAATATAACTAGTATTAGCTACAGCAGAGTCCCAACTTGAATGCAAGCAATAAGAAATGTAGACATATCCAAGTAATGACACAGAGCCACTGGTGGTCACCACTTCTTTATGGACACCTCATATATACTAACAGTGTAAATGTGTTGGTCATATTTCTAGTTTCTATTCAACATAACATGAAGTCAGATACTACTAGCTATAGGAACCAAATAATTTACAGGCAAACAAGAAATGGCCAGGTTCCCTATTGTTATTAGTCTATAAGAACAGGCTTTCTTGCTGTAGCAAAACAGGAGACAATCATCAAGTTAATCCTCATAAGCAGTTCTCAGTCTTTGGAACCTGTAAATCACTATTTTATATTGTCAAGAGATCATGACTGCTGTTTCTCTATTGCAGGAAAAAAAATAGTTTTGCCAACTAGCTGCTTAATAATCTTCTGTTTTTAATATCTAGCTTTGGTAGACTGTTTAAGTATCCTTTTTGGGAAATAGTCTACATTATACAGTCATCTGGCTTTAGAAAAATATCTGGGCTGAATTTAAGAAAGTTTTAAAAACTAAGAAAAAGAGATACATTTTTCCTCGTATTAAAACAAGGTATAACCTGCTTTGTACACTTTATAAGAATTATAGTTAATGCCAAAACTTTTTGTGTTAGGGAAGTTAGTCATAATTTCAATTTTTTTTTATCATTACAGAAGACCATACACTACATTTCTTCCATGCAATAAAATATATACATGTATTTTAAAAGTGACTAAGAGATTTTAAAATTTCAGATACTATACTAATTTTCTTGGTGTAATATGTGCATTTCTTTAATAGAAAAGACTCTAAGCTAATTTTTCAGAAGAAAGAGAAATCACGAATGAAAATTTAATCATTTTGTTTTTGCTGAATTGGGTAAGCCATACAGTTACTTCAGTCATAATCCAAGGTAACTCTCCCTGAGGTGTTTTAGTATTAGTTTTGATCACCCCATCTACCCTTCCTGGTGGAAGACATAGCTGACTAGCATGTTTTGGAGTAGCTAGGAATAAAAAATAACCATATGAAGACAGCAGAATTCCACCTGAAATGACCTCATGCGCAGGGTACATGCATTAAGTTAATGCAAAAAATATCCAAGGATGGTTTTAATTTGTGATTCAAAATAAATATTTAAAGAAATTTCCTCCACTTGTCAATAAGAATAATGAAAATATTCAAGCACCAAGGCTTAAAATGAGCTTTTTCGGAATGAAAAAAGATGTGCTGAAACCTTCATCCAATCAAGCAGTCTGATCTGATGAACATCTGGGGGTACTTTAAAATAGAAGCACTGAAGTCAGAGGACTTTTCACAATACATATGAAACGTTTATATTTTCCATGGGTGTAATATTTACTGTAACTCATCCAGCGTAAAATGAACGAGCTTTTTCCATTAATCAAAATTAAGACCACTGCTGAGACATGGAAAGAAAGGACAAAGCCAGTGCATTATCATGGCATATTTTGTTAGCTGACAGAAAATAAAAATTCAGATTTCTGTCTTCTGACATATATGTACAGAGAAGTAAAAATGACACAGGTTTAAGTTTTTTGTTAGGTGACAATAGGGAAACTGGGAAAAATTAAGTTAATAAACATTTTTCCTGCCGCAGTTTTGAGTCTTTTCAAATCTTAACTCCAAATCCCTGGCCCATGTGAGACCTTGTTCAGTTCTTCTAAGTTAACAACACTGCTTATTATTAGTTGTGTAGTGAAACAGAAAGGTTCACACTATTCCATCAGTGTCACAATACCTTTCTGTAAGTAACTTGGTCTGACTTTACCATCTTCATCCAGGGTTCCAGAAGGAGGAGAAGGATATATTCTTCGGCTGTGTCAAAAAGATCTTCGAATGGTGGATGTATTTTCATGTAAATTTCTTTCTTCTTTTCCTGTTGGAGTCCAATGTCAAGAGTGGCTGACGGAGCAACATATGTGGCAAAAAGATACTGAGAGGAGGAGGAACAGAGAGGATGTCAATAGAAAACACAACAGTTAGCAGACTCCTCGGCAAAGGCATTTAAGAAGAAAGAGGAGAGAGCAAGCTCAAGAGGTTTTCCTTGAAAAGATGAGTAAAACTACTTACAACAAAGCAATGTGCTTACTCAAAAGACTTTATTTTTCCATTTTCTATCTCTTCATTGGCAATTAGCAGTTAGCCAATTTTTCTCAGATGACAAAATTACAATGCAGTAAGATTACTATGATTGATCTGAAAGTTTTAAGCCTCCTTTCCTCCCTGATGTTCACAATGTTTTTAAAACATTCATGTTACTTTCCAAGGTGATTTGAAATGCCTTTTCTTTTCTTTTTTTGCAGTGTCAGGCATTGAACCCAGAGCTTTGCACATGCTAGGGAGGCACTCTGCCCCCGAGCTATATCCCTAGTCCTGCACTGCCCTTTTAGAAACAAGAGGCAAGGACTGAAACTCTGGCTATTAGTCTTTGAACCTAGACACTGAACAGACTACACAGTTTAGTTGTAGAGTTCTAAGACTCTTTCTAATTGCTCCTTTTTGCTATAAAATCTCTGTCTGGTGTTCAATGCTCTAGAAAGAGATATAGGAAGGTGTC
>RJWM01014276.1:0-50945 GCA_004363535.1 Dasyprocta punctata | reverse complement strand
TGTCTCTTTTCTCTAATAGCTTTTAATATCATGTTTTTGTGTTGGATTTCTGGAATCTTGATTATTATATGTCTGGGTGTAGGCCTGTTTTGGTCAAGTTTAGCTGGAGTTCTATATGCTTCAGTTATCTGAAAGTCTCTTCCTGTTCCCATGCTTGGGAAGTTTTCTGAGATTATTTCTGTAAATAGTCTTTTAATTTGGTTTGTATTGACCCCTGCTTTTTCACTCACACCTTTTATTCGTAAGTTATGTTTCCTTGGGTTGTCAAGTGCTGGGATTAAAGGTGTGTGCCACCATGCTGGGCTTTACACATCCATTTTCTTACAAATGATTCACTTATCATTCTTCATGTCTGACCAGTACCATGATGTGTATAAATATTACATTTTTTTATTCATTCATCTGTTGATGGACATGTAGGTCCCTTCCAAGTTTTATTTTTAAATTTTTATTTTATTTTATTTATTTTGAAGAGAATAAAACAAAACAAAACAAAACCAAATAGAACAAAACAAATCAGAACAGGACAATACAACCAACACATGACTTCAAAACAAGACAACAGGAAATCAACACTGGCTACCATAATGTCTCTTGTTTTCTTCAAGATAGTTGTCCATACCTTCGCACACAATAAATTCAAACAAAACAGAATAGCATAAAACCAATCAAAACAAAAGAATGAAAGCATTACTGGCCTTCAAAACCAGTCAATAGGAGATCAACAATGGCTACCATAATGTCTCTTATTCTTTTCATCATAGCTGTCCATACCCTCACACATATTGAAATCAAATAACAGAAAACAGACTAAAACCAATCAAAACAAAGAATAAAAGCACTGTAGGACTTCAACACAAGATGATATGAAATCAACAATGGCTATCATAATGTCTCATTTTCTTCAAAGTGGCTGTTTATACCATCACACATAGTAAAATCAATTCTTGTAAATTCTGTAGAAGTTCTAGGCATTTATAAGCCTATACATGTATATCTATCCTTTCAGTATTAGAGGGAAAAACAAAGCAAAACAAAACAAAATATAAGAAAAACAAGAAGCAAAAGAAACAAATAAATAGCAATAACAAAGAATCCAAAACAATAACAATATAGGCTTTCACAACAAGGTGGTAGGAACATAACAAAGGTAGTTATTTTGCTTAGTTATCTTCAAAAGAATTACTCAGATTACCAGATATAGACTTGCAAAATTCATGTAATTCTATGAATGTTAACTGTTTTGTTCCAAGAACTAATAGATTCAATAGTACAATCATCCCAGTTATCCTGAGTGTATATATACAAATTTATGTCTTTTTTCTTTTCCCTTCCTTCTTTTCTCATTTTCCCTGAGTTATTTTTTCCTCTTTGAGCAGTTTCTTACTCTTTCACAATATTTATTGAAGATTTTGTATCTTATTTATTCTTTCAGTTTCTTACACTAGGGAAACAATACGATATTTACATGTGAGTTTGATTTATTTCACTTATGAGTATGGTCTCAAGTTGCATCTATTTATCTATAAAAGCCTTAATGTGATCCTTCTTTATAACTGAATAATACTCCATTGTATAAAAATGCCACATGTTTTTTATCCATTCCTCAGTTGATGGGCATTTGGGTTGTTTCCAAGATTTAACTACTACACATTGGGTTGCCATAAATATGGATGCACATATATCATTGTGGTATGATGCCTTCAGTTCTTCTGGGAAAATGCCTAGAAGTGGAATAGCTGGGTCAAATGGGACTTCCAATCCCAGCTTTGTGAGGAACCTCCAGACTGATTTCCACAATGGTTGTACGAGTCTACACTCCCACCAACAGTGCAGAAGAGGTCCTTTTTCCCCACAGCCTCTCCAGCATTTGTTATTGGTGCTTTTCTTGATCCCAGCCATTCTTTCTGGAGTGAGATGAAATCTCAGTGTTGTTTTAATTTGCATTTCTTTAATGACCAATGATGCTGAACATTTTTCCATGTATTTATCTGACATTTGTATTTCTTCAGTTGAGAAGTGTGTATTCATCTCAGAAGCCCATTTTTGGATTGGGTCTTTGAATTTTGGGGGCCTGATTTTTAAAAATTCTTTATATGTTCTAGATAGAACTGTCTAAGGGACAGTTGACTAATATTTTTTTCCCAATTCATGGGTTTTCTTTTCACTCTATTGGAGATTTACTTTGACATACAAAAAAATTTTAATAAGACAAGATCCCAGTTGTTGATTCTGGGAAGTATTTCCTGTGCAGTTTGATTTTTGTTCATGAATTCTCTGCATACACCTATGTCTTCAAGTTTTCTACCTACTTTGTCTTCTAGCAGATGTAGTGTTTCTGTTTTAATATTTAGATCTTTGGTCCATTTTGACTTTAGTTTAGTGCATAGTGATAGACATGGGTCTAGTTTTAGTTTCTGCCAAATGGAAAGCCAGTTTTTCCAGCACCACTTATTAAAGAGGCTATATTTCTTCCAGTGAACATGTTTGGCCCCCTTTTCAAAGATAAGGTGGCTGAGTGTGTAGCTGTGGCTGTATCTTCTAACTCATTACATCGATCTTCAGGTCTGTTTTTATTCCAGTACCATGCTGATTTTATCACAATGGCTTTGTAGTATAACTTTAAGTTAGGGATTGTGATGCCTCTTGCCTTGCCTTTGTTGCCCAGAATTGCCTTTGCTTTTCTAGGATTCTTCTGGTTCCAGATGAATTTTAGGAATGATTTCTCTAGATCTGTGAGGTTTGCTAATGGTATTTTGATTGAAATTGCATTTAATCTGTATAACAATTTTGGGAGAATGGCCATTTTCACAATGCTTATTCTTCCTATTCATGAACAAGGCATGTCTTTCCATTTTCTGAGATCCTCTTCAATGTATTTTTTCAAAGTACTGTAATTTTTGCTGAATAGATCTTTTACTTCCTTTGTTAGATTGATTGTAAGTATTTCATTTTTTTTGGATGCTGTTGTGAAGGGTGTGGTTTCTCTTATTTTCTCTCTCAGTGAGTTTGTTGTTTGTGTATAGAAACGCTATTGATTTTTGACTATTAATTTTGTATTCAGTTGGTTTACTGAATTTGGTTATTACATCTAGAAGTCTTTCAATGGAGTTTTGGGGGCCTTCTATATAGAATATCATGTCATCTGCAAATTGTGATAGTTTAATGTCTTCTTTTCATATCCTTATTCTTTTTATTTCTCTCTCTAGTCTAATTGCTCTGACTAATGTTTCCAGAACTATATTGAATAGGAGTGGTGATAGTGGACATCCTTATCTTCTTCCTGATTTTAGAGTGAAAGCTTTCAGTTTTTGACCATTTAATATGATGCTGGCTGTTGGCTTCTCATAGATGGCTTTTAATCAGATTGAGGTAAAGAAGATTTATTCCAATTTTCCATAGTGTTCTTATCATGAATGAGTGTTCGATTTTACCAAAAGCTTTTTCTCCATCTACTGAAATGACCATGTAATTCTTATCTTTGGCTCTGCTGATGTGGTGGATTACGTTTATTGATTTGCCTATGTTGAAACTATCCCTGCATTCTTGGGATGAATCCCATGTGGTTGTGGTGCATCATCTTCTTGATGACTTGCTGAGTTCTGTTTGTGAGTATTTTATTGAGGATTTTTGCATCTATGTTCATTAGAGAGATTGGCCTGTATTTCTCTTTTTTGGTTGGGTCTTTCTCTGGTTTTGGTATTAGGGTAATACTTGCTTCCAGGAATGAGTTAGGGAGATGTGCTTCCCTTTCAATTTAATTGAACAGTTTGAGGAGTGTTAGCATTAAGTCTTCCTTGAATTTCTTGTAGCATTCAGCAGTGAATCCATCAGGACCTGGGTTTTTCTTTGTTGGTAAGGTTCTAATTGCATTTTCAATTTCATTAGCTGAAATTGGGTTATTCAGCAGTTTTACATCTTCTTGATCCAGCTTTGATAATTCATAGGTTTCTAGGACTCTGTCCATTTCTTCTGTGTTATTGATCCTATGAGAGTAAAGGTTTTCTAAGTAGGTATTAATGATCTTCTGTATTTCCGCAGGGTGTGTAGTGATTTCACCCTTTTCACTTCTTAATGCATGAATTTGAGTTTTTCCTTTCCTTTTTAAATAAGGTTGGCTAGGGGCTTCTCAATTTCATTTATTCTTTCAAAGAACCAACTCTTTGATTCGCAAATTCTTTCTATTATTTTAGTGTCCATTGGGTTAATTTGTGCTCTGATCTTTATAATTTCCTTCCTTCTTTTGGCTTTGGGCTTAACTTGCTCTTCTTTTTCTAGATGTTTGAGGTGTAGCATCAGATTGTTTATTTGTGTTCGTTCTGTTTTCCTGATGTGGGAATTCACCACAATACATTTCCCTCTGAGGACTGCTTCATTGCATCCCACAGGTTCTGGTAAGTTGTATTCATATTTTTGTTTGCTTGTAGATTTTTTTAAATTCCTTCTTTAATTTCCTCTGTAACTCATTGATTTCTCAGAAATTTTATGGTGATTTTGCAGTTTTTTTGTCATTAATTTCTAGTTTCATGGCACTATGATCAGATAATATGCATGGGATAATTTCAATTCTTTTGCATTTACTTAAGCATGTTTTATTGGCTAGTATATGGTGTATTTTAGAGAATGTCCCATGTGAAGCTGAGAACATATATCCTGCTGCTGTTTTGTGGAACACTGTGTACATGTCTAATAAGTCCATTTGTTCACAAGTTTAATTCAGTTCTGTTATTTCTTTGCTGATTTTCTGTCTAGTTGATCTGTCTGTGTCAATGAAGTGTTAAGGTCCCCTGTTATAATTGTGTTATTGCTTATTTGATTTTTCATTTTTATTATATTTTTTATAGCTGTGTGCTCCCGTATTTGGTGCATATATATCTAAGATTGTTATCTCTTCCTTTTGAAGTTTTTCCCTGACAAGTATGCAGTGACCTTCTTTATCTCTTTTGATCATTCTTGGTTTGATGTTTGCATTGTCTGCAAACAGAATAGCTACCTCTGCTTTTTTTTCTTTTGGGTTCCTGTTTCAAGAAATATTGTTTTCCACTCTTTGACTTTCAGTCTATGAATTTTCTTTTGGGTTAGATAGGTTTCTTGTATACAGCATGTGGTGAATGTTTTTTCTTGATCCATTCTGCCAGACTGTTTCTTTTAATTGGTGAACTGAGGCCATTTACATTAATGGTTATAAGTGATATATATTGGTTATTTTTGTCATGTTATCTTTCTGCTGTTTTGTCATGTTATTTTTCCTCTCTGTTTAATTGTTTGCCCTGCTTGTTTTTTTTTTTCTTTTGGTGTTCTTGAAGTCGTAGTTCACTCAAGATTTCCATCTTTTTGCAGTGCTCCTCAATTTTTTTTAACTATGTCTTCTTTAGATGTGTTCAGCATTTCTTTTATTATGTTTGTCATTTCTTCTTTTACCTAGGAGATTATTTCTGATCTGAGTTCCTCTACAGCTTCATGGAGTTGTTTCTTTACTTCAGTTGCTCTCATTTCAGAAGTTTCAGGTGTATGGCTTACACTTTTTTTCTATGTCCATGTCTCCTAGGCTTGGTTGGGATGGGCTGGAAGTTTGAGATTGCATTTTGCTCTTTTGTTTTGCCATTTTTCTGTATTTTCCAGGTGCCTAGTGGAACTCAAAGGCCCCTCAAATGGGGGGAGTATGCTGAGCAGCCCTTCAGCATGCCCCACCGGGCACCCCAAAACTCCCCAGCAGCTTGAGTTTGGTGGGTGGGACTCTACCAGGTTCTGAGTGGTGTACCAAGGCCGAACACCTAGATGGAGTACACTGTGCAGGCCTTCAGCCCATACCACACAACACACCAAAGCTCCCTGGCTGCTTGGTGTCATTGGGCAGAGCCCTTCCAGGTTCTGAGTGATGTGCCAAAACTGCACTGCCAAAGCTGAACCACTAGGTAGATTTCACTGTGCAGGCCTTCAGCATGCATGACTCAATGTGTGGAAGTTGCCCGGGTACTCAGGGTCCCTGGACGGGGCCCAGTCAGGTTCCAAGAGAGGTGCTGAAGCTGTATCCTTGAAGCTGCACCGCTAAGTGGATTTCGCTGTGCAGGCCTTCAGCTCGCATGACTGAGAAGTTAAATTTTTATAGGGTTTGTAGATAGGATTAGAATCTCAAGGAATTTGGGTGGAATGTTTGGGGTCAGAGTTCCCAGGATGGTCTGTGATGGTGTGTAGATAGTACTGACTTACTGGTGCTAGAGAGATTGTATATCCTGTCCTAAATTTCCTTTATGGCCATGTGTTCTGTTTGCTGAGTGCAGCATGGTCTTTTGGTGGTTTCCTGTTGTTTACAGATGGTGGCATGCTTGTTGAGAGGGTCTCTCTCAGGTCAGGCATGGAATTCCTGTCTTTTTTTATTATATACAGACAGCAGCAGGAAAGTGGATGATGTTTTTCTTGGCTACTTCATGTGTGACAAATAGAGTGGCAGAGGCAACCTAATTGGGAGAGAAATTTTGGGGAAGGGGGATTTATCGAGGAGTGGTTAGAGTCAGCATCTGTCAACTTGTGATTGCCTAAACACAGTCCTATAGAAATTGTGAGAAAATTCTGAGGAGGTCAAAGAGAAGAAGGATAATACAAGCAAAAGGTTAGTTGAAGAAGCCATGAGGCCGGGCCACAAACTTTAGAAATCTCTACGATTTTGGAGGGTCACTGCTGTCAGTGAGTCTATCTGGCTCTATACCTGTCCCTGCAGCAGTGGTGATACCCAGAAAACTCACAGGAATATGCATAATAGAAACAGAGTGTGTTTAAAGTCCTCTAAAATGAGATCTTTTATCCAGGCAAGAAAAGTACTTCAGGGTGGAGACCTGAGGGTGAAACCAAGTTAGATCAAAGCAGACTTGAAGAAGGATGTAGGTGAAGTGACAGGAAACGAAAGGGCAAGGTATTTAGGTGTCTTCTGGAATTCTGGACAGCCTGAGTGAAGTGGAGGAGATTACTTCTGATTTCCATAAGGAGGAGAAGTCAGGCAAATTGTCAGCAGAACAGTTTTGTCCTGGATTGGTGCACCTGCTATGGCAAACAGAAACACCAAAATGACACCCAGGGTTTGGAGACATATTTATTTTACTTCGATGGGCACTGATTGGGATCATTCCCAGAATATAGGTCTCAATCTCTGGTGCTCTAGGGTCTTTATACGATGCACGAACAGGTGGTACAAAGGCGAGACAGAACAGTCTGGCAGTTCCGATTAGCTAGCAGGGTAAGATAATCGGTTACAAGGCTAGATTAATGATCATCAGTTACAAGGCTGGATTAATGGTCATGAAGCTTGGTACAATCAGGCATCCTGCATGTTCGGTTGCACTTTCATGGTTACAGGGGTCAAGAAAGTAATTACAAAGCCATGAAACAGTTACAGATCTAGGCAGTTTCAAAAGCACAAAGTTTTAAAAAGAACAATTTCTCTTGTACAGTGTTTCCCACTGCAGAGCATCTTACAGACAAATAGTTGTTGGGGTCTGTAGATGACCCAGTAGGATCTAGTCCACTTGGGTTGTAGGGACCATGAGTTTAAATCTTTAATCAAGACCAATTTGTTAGCCAGGCTATCCTCATTAGGGTAAGTGTCAGGAAAAGGCAGGAAGAGGTTAGCAGTGTGTCATATTTGTTTTGGGGCTGGTCACAGTACTGGGAGATAATTGCTAATGGGTTTGGCCTCTGGGCTGAGGTTTGGCCTGAGCAGAAAGATGTGGCCATATAAAAGCTCAAAAGGGTTGTACTCCATAGGCTTGCAGGAAGTGGCATGGATGTGAAGGAGAGGGATCAGGAACAAGAAAACTCAGTCTTTTCAAAGCTGGGGTGTGAGTTTAGTGAGGTGAGCCTTAAGGTCATTTTCTCTCTCTACCGTACTGGATGATTGAGGTCGGTAAGGGGTATGAAGGTTTCATTGGACTCCCAAGGAACGTACATACCTCTTGGGTAATTTGATTAATGAAAGCTAGGACATTATTTGATTGAATGGAGGTGGAAAAGTCAAACCAGAAGATAATACTGGCTAGAAGGGAGTGAATAACTGCTGACGTCTTTTCTGAGCCTGTGAGAAAGACCTTTATCCATCCAGTAAAGGTATTGACCCAGACCAGGGTGGAATGGAAGGTGCCTGCATCAATCACAAAATGGATGGACTTACCCTCCATTGTAAGAGTCACCCAGAGTTCAGTGTCTGAGATTGTTCAGTGCCTCTAATGCCTCTGGGTGGTGTCAGTCTTCAGTTGCCAAGCCAAGAAGGTCTGGGTAGGAGCTGGTCAGGGGTTCTGAGCCAGAGGGAGCTGAAGTGACCACTGTTAGGCAATCTGACTTCTAGCAGGGTGCCCCAAAGGAGGGAGATGGATTAGGGGGAATCCCAGACTGTGGATGATTCCCTAACCTAGTGATCATTCTGGAAGCATTTGAAGTAAGGTGCTGGAGGTGTGTCATGATTCGGAGGAACTCTTGATCCTTTTGTAGTCAGTTCAGTAGTTGGGTTTGGGACATGTCTCATGGTGGAGGCTAGCAACTGCAGCTCAGAAATGCACTGCTTTCAAGCACTTTTGTCTCAGCTATTAAAAACCTTAAAGGCCAAGTTGATTAGCTCCTGATGTTAGGTTTGAGGACCAGCCTCCACTTTCGGTAATTTTTCATAAATGTCTGGTGCAGATTGGGTAATAAAACGTAACTTTAGCATGAGTTGTCCCTCTGGATTTTCTGGGTCTAATGCTGTGTGTTGCCTAAAGGCAGCAGTCAAGCAAGCCATAAACTAAGCTGGGTTTTTATCCCTGTTCTGAGTGATTTCCTTTAGCTTATCAAAATTAACAGCTTTATGGGCCACTCTGCAAAGTCCGTCTATTAAGTAATAAACCACCTAGTTTCAGAGTTTCAGTTTGCTGTGTCCTTAGATTCTGCCTAGTATTTCCAGTTTGAGTTTTCCTGGCAAACAGCTGCAGTACCCACTGGAAGGTTGGCCTGTAGGAGGTGCTGTTCATCCTCATAGGACTGGACCAGGGAGATCACTTGTTCCCACTCATCTGAAGATAAAGTGGAGCAAAGCATCACATTAAATGAGCCCAGGTGATATATGACTGGGCTAGGTATTAGAACTCTTTGTTATATTGGGTGGGATCTGAGGAGGAGTCCAGACACTGGTTATTTTGGAGAAGTCTGTCAAAGAGAAAGGAACATGAACCCTAACATGGCCCCTGCCACCTCACAGAGCAGGAACTGAGGGACAGAGGGGCAAGGGTTTGGAGTTGGAGTGAGGGTCAAGGGTCGAGGGACCAAACCATAATCGACCTGGTATAAAGTAGAATGGGGTTGGGCACTATGTACAGAGGAGAGTCAGATTCAGGGGACAGTGTCAGATAGACATAAGGTTTGGAGCAGGCAGCAGTGGCAGAGGGTTCATCTGGGACTGACTAGAAGCAGCAAGAAGTTCAGGGATGGAGGTGAAAGCCGCTATGCTGGTCACAGTGGCCAGAGCCTGCAGGAAAGGGGAGGGAGTGGCAGTGCCTGCAGCCACTGCAGGAAGTATAGGGAGCTACCAGGAGAAAGCAAGGTCAGTTGGATTTGTTGTTAGAGAGGAGTCTGCTTCTGGTGGAAAGGGTGCAGATGGGAGGGGAAGAAGGAGGATTTAAGAGGAATCACATGAGGTGCACAAAGTGGGAATATTATAGAGACCAAAAATGTATCTTAGCTTCTGCACTTGTAGCTTGTGGGCGAAATCAATTTGCCAGTCCTGAGTCGGAGGAAAGTCATGTGCTTGATGGGTAGGAAGGTAGAGGACCCCAGGAAAACCTGATATGTGGTTGTGTGGCAGACAAAGCATTGAATGTTGATAGTTTTAAGAAGAGTCTTCCAGAAGGAAAAGTAAATGAGAGGCTCTAGCAGTTTGATTAGGGGTCTGTAACTTGCATGAAAATTGTCATGAAAAGATGAAAGAAAGGTGGGACTGTAAAGCAGGAAGGAGGAACTTTCCCTGAAATAGGAACCTTAACTTCTTCTCTGGCTAGCTGCTGGAATCATTCATGATCTCAGCCTGTCTGTGTCCAGACAGAATAAATCCAGTCTTTTGCTTGCATAAAGTCTGTGTCCAGGTAGCTCCTCATGTAGCATTTGGTGCCAGAAAGCTGGGATAGGGCACTGTCTCCTTGGAGGGTCTTACACCCTGTCTTGAGCTTTTTTCCCACTGAGGCCACCCATTGCCTCAGTGCTCCAGTTGCTCCAGTGCTCCAGGTAACTCCCATCACTATAAGTCATTTCAGATTGGGTAAGACATTCACTCTGCCCCTCTCCTGCCTTTCCACCCTTCTGCGCACTGAGACAAAAATGGCTCACCTTACTTTCCATGTCTTTTAAACTCTGTACTTCTCATGAACACTTCCAAGGAAGGCTGACTTCCCTTGGTGGTTGATCAATTTCAGTGTTGATTGCCATGGTCACTCAGCCACACTGTTGCAGCCCTGAGCCCCGGCTGGAGACATCCATCGTGGACCCTATTGGCACTCTCATTTTCTCACTCTCGGCATGACAATTACCTCTATGTACTCATCATGAGAAACCTTCCTTCTATTCCCCTTTCCTCTCTTCTTGCCTGCCTCTTCCAAAACCTAAAACCTCTTTGTCTCTACCCTGATCTTAAGCCAAATGTCTAATATTCTTCTGCAAAACTGCAAGGGCACAGTACAAACTGGACAACAGTTAATGCTGACTGGAAAATGACACCTTTGATATCTTTATTTTGTGGGACTTAGACAACTACTGCCAGAGATTAAGTGAATGGCTGGAATTGGCTTATATCCAGGCATTCTGTACACCTCATAAAACAACAGCTATAAAAAAGCATAGTATTAGAACAACAAAAGACATGTGGATCAATGGAACAGAATAGAGGATACAGGATCCTCCCAGAGAGAGAACAAGAATGGGCCCCTCAAGGACCCAACCCACTGGGCCCGAGTGGCTCCAACCAGAGGATAACTAATCTGACTTCCGGGGGACTGTGCGACCAGCGTGGACTCCAGGAAGTGAAACATGAGCCTCCCATATGCCTACTGATGCACGGGCTTAGAATCAAGGACCACCCCCCACCCAGCAACCTGCTGGTTCGGAGGTCTGACAAAATTGATAGCAACTAAGGAACATTAAGCAACTAAATGCTAGTATTGTTTCATAGATTTTGCAGGCCTGGGGCTGGCAACCTGAGCATCTCTTTGGAAAATGACAGTAGGCAATGTAGCAAATATGGGGGATTCTCTTCTGTTTTGTCTTCGAGGCCCAATATGGTTCTCATTGTTTTGCTTTACTCTGATTATTATTATTATTATTAGCTTTATTTTATATTCTGTTTTTATTGGTTTTATTCTGTTTTGTTTTTGGTTCAATTCTACTATACCTGTTGGAATGGTCAGCTATTCTGAAGATAACAAGATATACTATAGTAGCTGTTGTTTCCATATTATCTTTCTTCGAAGTTCTATACCAGTTCTGCTGCTTTGTTTTGATTGACTTTGTTCTGTTATGTCCTGTTGGATTTTACTATCTTTCAAATAAAAAAAAGAAACCTCCCAGAGATATTCAGCTGTTTGATCTTTGATAAAGGGGCCAAATGCACACATTGGAAGAAAGCCTATTAAACAAAGAGTTCTGGGAAAAGTGTGTATCTCTGGACAGAAGATTGAATCTGGACCCATATCTCATACCATGTATCAAACTAAAATCAAAATGAATCAAAGATCTAAACATTAAATCAGAAACATTGAACCTACTGGAAGATAAAATAGGTAAAACACTTGAAGTCATAGGTGTAGGAAAGGATTTTGTAAACAAAACTGCAATTGCACAAGAAATAACAGCAAGAATCAACAAGTGGGGTTACATCAAATTAGAAGGCCTCTGCACAGAAAAAGTATCAATTGGTAGAGTGAAGAGACAGCATACAGAATGGGGAAAATTCTTCCAACTATTCATCAGACAGAGCACTAAATCTAGAAAATATGAAAAATTAAAAAAGAGACTGCCTAAAGTACAAAAAAATCTAAAGAAATGGGATAATTTTCCGAAGAAGTAATATAAATTGCCAATAAATACATTAAAAACTGTTCAACATTCCTTGACATTAAAGAAATGCACATTAAAACAATGCTAAGTTTCCATCTTACATCAGAAAGCATGGCAATCAACAAGAAATAAAAGAATAACAAATGCTGGCATGGCTGCAGTGAAAATGGAACTCTCCTACATTATTGGTGGGAATGTAGACTAGTATAACCATTATGAAAATCAGTATGGAAATTCCCTAAAGAATTAATATTAGAAATCCCATGTGACCCAGTTATCCACCTCCCAGGTATCTTCTCCAAAGAGCCAAAGACATCATACTATAGTGACACATGCAAATCAATGTTTGTAGCAGCACAATTAATGATAGATAAATCATGGTAGGAGCTTGTATACCCATCAATAGATAAAATAAAAATGGGATAAAAATGTGGTATCTAAACATAATGTAATGCTACTTAACTATAAAGAAGGACAAAAATTGAGTCATTTGTGGAAAAATAAACCTGGGAAATAAAAATCAGACACAGAAACTGAAATACTATACAGTGCCTCTCATTTGAGTAAGAAGCATAAAAAATGATGGATAGAAGGCTACAAGGTGATAGATCCCCTGTAATGGAAAGTGGATAAGAGGAGGAGAGGTAGGGGAAATAAGTAGAAAAAGGTGTGCCATGTAGAAGAATCTAATAACTTCAATGAATGTAAACATTATGTTATAAACATGAGAGATTAATAATATCAATAACAACAAAAATGGACAAAGGAGATTTAGAGTAGGAGGAGTGAGGTATGTATGAGAGAAGGAGCATAAAAAAATAGAACCAAGCTGATTATGTACATGTATTCACTACTCACTGTGATTGTAAATGGCTTGCACTGCAGGCATATACTAATAAAAAGATAAAGTAGTTCTGGTGGCTTTTAAATTTGTATCTTCTGTAGGTTCACTGTGCATTTTGTATATTATCTGTTTATTTATTTTACTTTGGAGTTAGCTGAGATTCTTTGGTCTTGTTTTAAAATTTTGTATAATTCAGTCATTTTGTTTTTCATTTCCTTCTGTCATTTCCACTTATATCTGCTTTGAGGAGTATGAAGTTTTTTGAGGTGTGTTGTTGCCTTATTTTCTCATGTTTGTATATTTTCCAAGTACTGATGACTGCAGATCAGTTATAGTGGTAAGAATTTGTTGCTGTTGTGAAGATATCTTAATTTTGTGTGGTTTTCAATGTTGTCATTTGGTTTGTTTGCCTTTTGGTATTTATATATCTGTTCAACCTACTCAGTTTAATACGATTGGGTCCAGTTACTGTTTTTACAAGGAAAGAATCCCTACCACTTATACCAATGTCAACAGATTCAACCATACATCAATCCTATACCTTAAAACTTTTATCAGTGCCTCTTGTAGACTGTATTATACTGCTACTCTCAGTTGCAGTTGGATGTGGGGGGAGAGGGGGAGGAAAAAGTAAGAGGAAAAGGAAAGAGATAATTTAATAAGAAGAGAGAATAGAAATATCACTATGTGAAGAGCAGACAGAAATTCAGATTCTGTTGGAATTTTTGTTACAGCTTGAGTAAAGGGTTAGATTTGAAGTTGTTTAATAGAGTATTTGTGGGAGGGATGCAGATGGAGGGAAATGAATTATAGATTCATAGAAGATTTGAGATGGTTGGGAAGTGTTAATTTGTTGGTAGATAGTTTATGTGTGGATCCTGTGTGCCCAGTTTTTCTGAGGGTTGATCTTAAAAGATACTTTTAAATTAAAGAACTGTTTAAATCTTATTTTCTTTCATACATATACAGGATATATATATATGTGAAAGGTAGGAAGGGGAGATAAAGGGATAAGAAAGTGATGAAAAGAGAAGAAAAATAAAGAGAGGGCTAAAAAGAAACACGAAAGAAAAAGACAAATAAAAGAGAAGCAAAAATATAAAGTGAAAAAAAAAAAGAACTGACAACCAAAGCATACACACACAGTTGCAAAAGTACAAACTCAAAGCATCCTCATAGTCCCATTTACATTTCAGTCTGAGTTCTATCTGAACTACTGCCTCTCCTGTGGTTAGCTTAGTTGCCTGCTACTGAAAAAGGATTGTCTGTCCAGATGTCTCTCTGGGTGTTATAGACATGGCTAACTGTAGGCCTTTGTCTCTGTTCCAAGAACTGACCATCTCAGTTAATTTGGACAGGGGAGACTGTGGTGTAACTGGGCCAGCAACTGGTTCTCCTAAGGGAGAAGATCCAGATTTCTCTTTCTTCCTGCTCCATTCCCTGTGGGCAAAACCTTCATTTGTCTCTGCATTTTTCCCTCCATAATCCCATTCAGAGCATGTTGGGATCTCCCATGTGGGCACCTGCCAGTGAATGTGGGCAGCACATAGGCTGTTCCATAAGTACAACTCTTCCAGTGTATGGGGAAGAAATGGGTGAGAAATATATTTCGGAATTGGTCTGGCCTGTTCTTTACCTAGGGTTCTACTCCCAGACAATGCTTGCCTTTACAGTTCCTGGGCTGCAGTTTCTCAGTGCTCAGATTCCAGTCCCTAACCGGAGTGATGGAATTATTGTCAAATTCCCAAGTGTCCACTGGTGTCCTCTCATAAACTGCTCTGAGGTCCTTGTTTCTTATTCAGTAAGCTCCTCCTACCAGTGGGGAGAGCAGTGTGATTGAGAGCCTATTCTATCATCCAATCTGCTTCTGAAATGGCAGTTCCCTCCCTAAGGGAGCCTGATCCACTCCGAAGATGGTGTGTATGCAGGACCTGCAGTGTAAGGAATGCCACAGTCCAGAAGCCATCCAGCCATCTTTGCTAAACACTCCTGATACTGAATTTTGGTCCAGTGAGTTTGTCTTCTGTTTGCTTTTCTGTATCTAGTTTTCTCTATCACCCCTGGGTGTGTGTAACTGCTTTCCTGCAGTGCATGTATCAGAGTCTCTTCCCTTCCCTGTCACTATCTAACTGGTCATGATGATCTCTTTTCTCATGGATTTGTTTACCTAGATTTAGCATCAAGTGAGGACATCAAATAAAAGGTCTCAGAAATGTTATGCTGCTGTCTAATAAAAAGAAATAAACTATCAATACTTTTAACGACATGAATAAATCTCAAAACAATTATGCTGAATGAAAGAAGCTATACAAAAATTAGTACATTCTGTATGATTTAATCTGGAGAAAACTCTAGAAAATGCAAACTAATCTATAGTGATAAAAAGATAGTGCTTTCCTGGGTATGGAGAGGGAGGGAGACCCTTATTATGGAGAAACATGAGAAAACTTTTGGAAATGATGCATATTTCATTGCCTTGACTGCCTTGGACATAGACTTATGATTTGCCAAATTTTACACTTTAAATATGAGCATTTTATTGTAGGCAAATTGTACTCCTCTTTCTAAATATGCTATTTCTAGAAAAATAATTTACAAAAAAAGTGATGAATAACATAGTACATGTAACCATTAATCATGCTATGTCAGTTTGGAGAGACTAAGGAGTGCCTATCAGATTAGTAAAGCACAGTTCTGGGTATGTCTATGGGGTGTTTAAAGAGATGATTGGCATTTAGGACAGCAAACTAAGCGGGACAACCACCTTGATCATGGGCGAAACTATCCAATAAGTTTGCACAGGTATATACTAGCTACTCTTTAGGAGTTTACAGGTCTTTGGTCTGAGACTGATGTTGGATCCTAGGTCCCTTTTGTTCTGCAGCTTGCATTTGCTCAGACTGGATCCTCTGACTCTAATATGCAGACTGCCATTCTGAACTTGCTGTTTCAATTTCTCTGTTACTGTAATTTGCATTGTAATAGTTGTAGGAGTGCAGATTTCTCACTTTTTACTTATTTATTTTTTATTAGTACATATTTGCAGTATCTAATAATTGTAATTATCATGAGGAGTTGATTTCATTTGTCTACATATGCTTTATGTAATATGAAATATGACTGCTGGGTAACAAGTCATATTTTAAAATTTTTGAAGGACCTCTACACTGTTTTCTATAGTGACTCTAATAATTTACATTCCCAATAAGAGTGTGCAAGAATTCCCTTTTCTGCATATCCTCACTTACACTTGTGATCTCTCTCTCTCTCTCTCTTTTTTTTTTTTTTTGGTACTGGGGATCAAACTCACAACCTTGTGCCTGCCAGGCAGGTGCTTAAGGCACTGAGCTAAATCCCGGGCCCTATTTTTCTGAGACAGGGTTTCACTATGCAGTTCAGGCTGGCCTTGAACTCACTTTGTAGCCCAGGCTGGTCTCGAACTCACAATGATCCTCCTACCTCAGCCTCCCGAGTGCTGGGATTAAAGGCGTGCTCCACCACGCCTGGCTCATTTGTGGTCTCTTAATTGTTGATGAAAACCATTCTTAATGGAGTGAGGTGATATCTTACTGTGGTTTTGATTTGCATTTTTCCAATGTTTAGTAATGTTGAGTCTTTCATTCCTGTACCTGTTGTGCTATTTGTATTTCTTCTCTTGAGAAAGTCTGTTTAGATTTACCATCCATTTTTGCCTCCTTTATTTTCTTTATTATTAGTACATCCTTTGTGGGGAGTTGGTCCATACACATAAGACATAGTAATTGCTTTTTTAAATCCCCTTCTCCTCTGCTACCTTCCCTCTATTGTCCATTTTTAAGGTTTTTTTTGCCTTTGAGTTTTTGAAGTTTCTTATATATTGTGGTTATTAACCCCTTACCAGAGGTATAGTTTTCAACTATTTTCTCACATTCTGTACATTCTCTAAGTTTTTTTCACTCTGATGATATTTCCTTTGTTGTGCATAAATTTTTTAGTTGGGTAAAATTCCATTTGCCTAGTATGTTGTGGTCTCTTGTGTTTTTGTGATCTTATCCAAAATATTCCTTGCACATTCCAATAACCAGGTACATTTCCATTATGCTGTCTTATAGCAGTTTCTTGATTTCAGATCTCATGATTAAGTATTCAACTCATTTTGAGTTGATATTTTTAACTGGTGATAAATAAGGGTCTACATTAATTCTTCTATGTGTGAATATCCAAATATCCTACCTCTGTTTATTGAAAAGACTCTCCTTTGTCCAATTGATATTCTTTGTACCTTTGTTGAAAATTAACTGTGTAAGGATCTGTGAGTTTATTTCCAGGATTTCTCTGTTCTTTGTCATTAGCCTAGGGTTCTGTTTCCATGCTGTTTTGATTACTAAAGCTTTGTGAAGTCAAATAGGCTAGTCATTCTTGTTCTTTTCTTTTTGCTTAAGATGGCTTTCTTTCTCTTTCTTTCTTTCTTTCTTTCTTTCTGTGATCACACACATGTGTCTCCACAGAAATTTTAGAATATTTTTCTAGTTCTTTGAAAAATGTCATTGGCATTTTGATAAGATTTCATTGAATCCTTGCTTTTAGTGGTATAGATATTTTAGCAATATTGATTTTTCCAATCCATACACACATGACTTCTTTCTATTTTTGTCTGTATGATCTTCTATTTCTTTCATGTTTTATAGTTTTTGTTGTAAAGATGTTTCACATCTTTGGTTCGATATTTTTTTTTATTTTTGTAGCTGTTTTAAATGGGGTTGTTTTTCAATTTCTATTTCAGATTATTTGTTGTTGTTATCTAGCAACACTGCTTACTTTTGCCTGTTAGTTTTGTACTCTGTAAATTTGCTGCATTTTTTTGCTGATTCTAATTAGTTTTTGGGGGAAATTTTTGAATTTTTTTATATAGGATGTTAATGGCACTTCCTTTTTAAATTTGAATGTTCTTTATTTCTTTATTTTTATTTTTTTTTTTTTTTGCGGCACCGGGAATTGAACTCACAGCCTTGCGCCTGCCAGGGCAGGCGCTTAAGCCACTGAGCCAAACTCCCGGCCCTGGTTTTTTGAGGCAGGGTCGCACTATGTAGCTCAGGTCGGCCTTGCGCCGCGTTGTAGCCCAAGCCGGCCTCGAACTCACAATGCTCCGCCTACCTCAGCCTCCCGAGTGCTGGGATTAAAGGCTTGCGCCACCACGCCCGGCTGAATGTTCTTTATTTCTTTTTCTTGTCTGATTGTCGTGGCCCAGACTTTCAGAAAAATGGTGAGTGAAAGTGGTGAAAGCTGTCATGCTTGTCCTGTTCCAGTTCTTAGAAAAACCTTTATACTTTTCTTCTATTAGTATAATGTTACTGCTGCCTTATTGTATACAGCTTTATTTTGTTGAAGACATTTCTGTAGTATATAATTCATTCATCATCTTCTTTTTCATAAAAGTATGTTGAATTTTTATCAAGTGCTGTTTCTGCATCTATTCAGATAATGATACGATTCTGGTCATTCAATTTGTTGTGGTGTACTATGTTTATTCATTTGCCTATGTTGGTTTATCTTTGCATCCTGGTGTGAATCCAACTTATCATTTTGTATAATGCTTTTCGATGTGCTTTGAATTCAGTTTGTTGAGATTTTTTTCCATATATGTTCATTGTGGGCATTTCCCTGTAATTTCCTTTTTTTTCTGTGTTCTTATCTAGTTTGGGTATTAGGTAATGTAGGCTTTATAAAATGTGTTGGAAGAATGTTTCCTTTGTCCTTTTCACAATACCTTAAAGATAATTGGAATTCTTTAATTTTTTTGAAAACTCAGCAGGAATGTTTTCTGGTCCAGGGCTTTTCTTTCATGGGATATACTTTGTTACTGATTCAATCTCATTATTTGTTATTAGTCTATTTAAGATTCTTATTTTTTTGATTCAGTCTTTGTAAGGTATATATATCTAGAATTTTGTTCTTTACTTCTAGACTATCAAATTTGTTGGTCTGTAATTGTTCATAATAATCTTTAACATTTTCTATTGCAATGACATCAGTTATATCTTGTATATTGTTTTAATTTCAATTTCATCATGTTCATTTTAGTAATAGAAATATGATTTATCCTTGTGTGTTGATCTTATATTCTGTGATTTTTCTGAACTCACTTATTAGTGTTACAATTTTTCTATAGATGCCTTGGGATTATCTGTGTAATCTTGTCTGCAGATAGAAATAGTTTTGTTTCTTCCCTGACAATTTGTGTGCTTTTATTTACTTTCCTTCTCATATTGCAGTGGGTAGAACTTCCAGAATCATGTTGAAAAGGAAATGTTAGCATGAATACTTTTGTCTTGTTCCAGATCATGACAGAAAAGCATTTAATTTTTCACCATTAAGTATGATCCTAACTGTAGTTCTTTCTGTAGATGTTCCTCATCAGAAATTATCCTCCATTTCTAACTTTTTGACTGTTTTTATTCATGCATAGATGTCCCATATGAATCTGAAATTTAAAAAAAATTAATGAGTGATTTAAATATAATTTATTTAAATTTCAAATATAAGTATTATTGTTTCATCATGTAATCGATTTGAAATTATTAATAGATATTTTACATTTTTGTAGGGAATATTAGAAATTGGTTGCATATATTATATTTAAAGCACATCTCAATTCAGAGTAGCCATATGCAGCTAGTAGTTGCTATTCAGGATAGGAGATAGCTAAAGCAGTAAAATGTCAAGGAGAAAGCTGTTGAGCATATATTGTTTTGTTGTTGAGTGTATTTTTAACCAAAAAACTTGCATTGATCTATTTTTTGCTCTTTTTAATCTTTATGAAGATCATATGGTGAACAGTATAGCATGTTCCTTCTGAGTATTATGAGTTCTCATTTCAAACCCGTAGTACAGCATAACAATTTAATGCTTTTTAAAAATGTAGTTTCATGTGTAGACTGTTTTAGTTTGATCAGGAAACCAATGAATAGAGGAATAATTTTTGCTGGTCATATTTGATTTGACTAGCAATAATTTGGCTATTAATATCTCTAGATCTTCTAGATTAGCTATATGTGCATGAACTAAAATCATAGTGTATCAGTGGAGTGAGAGAGGTGCCAAAATCTAGAGTTATAATGCTGAAAGCTAAACAAAGCATACATTTAAACATACTTGGTAGTTATATTCTAAATACTCATAACATAGTCATAGTATTCCAAGACAGAGAACTTTTCTTCTTGTGTACAGAAACAATATAATATTAATAATGATAAAATAATCTGCAGAAAACATTACCAATGTGATGTAGGGCTTTGAAAATGTGGCATATCACTTTAAAAGGAGCAAGATTTGTTTAATTTGGGAGAAATGTGGGATGGAGTATTGGATAAGGTAGTTTTATTCAGATAGTTGGAGGTCTGCCACAGGGAAATGGTGACAATTTGGTGCTGTGTGGCCCTGGGGAGAAATTTGTCTAAAGAAAAATATTCAAATATTGGGTGTGGGTGTAACTCAGTGGTAGCGAACTTGTCTAGCAAACATGAGGACATGGGCTCAATCTCTAACACAATAAACAAGAAAAAAGAATGAACAAAAACACATGCACACATGAAAAATAAAGGTAGTTGAAGAAAGAACTCTCATATAGCCAGGGTAGAGGGCTTGTGATTTGAAGGGAGACTAAAAGTCTAACAAATGAAGTGAATTTAACTTCACAATTTCTTTCAAATTTGAAACTCCAGAAAATTAAACATCACATAAGGAGATGAAAAAGCCAAAGAAATCCATTAGATTATTCTTCTAATTTTGAAAATGAAACACTAAAAATGCAGACATTGGGTCGGAAAAGAATGAGTAGGTAGAACTTTAAAAGTCAGTAGCTCAGAGAAAGCCTGGAAATTATCTAAAAACCGAGGACACATGAAAAATGTCAAGGACTTGGAGAAAAATAAAACAACCACAGCATACCTATCTGGTCAACTCACAGAAGTCATTGCCAAGAGAGAAGACATCTTTCAGATAGTCCAAATACAGAGAACAGGGAAGCACTCAACTTGTATTGCTTGAGAATTGGTAGGAAATTCTGTGAACCTAGTATAGAGGTAGTCGTGGCAATACGGAAACTTCCTGATATTGCACTGCATTTCAGGGTGTGGAGATGTACTTTAGGTTGGGAAAAATAAATTCTTGTTTCTTTCCTTTGAGCATTTTAGTTTTTATCATTTCACTGCAAACCAGTCCAGGTGTTCTGCCATCCAAATGTCTTCTCCTTTTTCAATCTATGTGATACTGTCTTTACATTTAATTTAAAATAATGTTTCATTTTCTTAAAAAGCAGAGTGCTTGAACATCTTCTCACTCCTCCTTAAAAAACTGAATTAGTAAGGTTGATTTTGAGTTGTGTATTAACTACTGAATAACTTTTCTCTACTTTGTGTTAGTGTCACTTAATGAGAAAAACAAAATGATTTTCTACTTCTCTGATTTTAGCACTACATTCAGGCTGAGAATAAGTACAATTAAAGTGGAATGGGAAAAGCAAACAATCAAGGTTTTCATTATAACTGTCATATTTATAGTAATGGCATGGATTCCTTTCATTGTTCTAAAATGAGAAGAAATCCTAAGAAAACAGAATGATCTTTGGCATGATGATGGGGAGAAAATGTATTGGAAAAAGGACACTAACAGGCCCATTGCTTGGTTAGAAAACCATCAAGAGAGTATTCATGAGCCTTGCAGTAGTCCTATGGAAGCTTCACTTCAAACCCAAGAAGATCTATTTTTGAGACCGTACCCATATACAACTCTTTCCTCAATGGAGACCTGTCTCTGAATTCCTTCTTCATTTAAAACTTCATATGGACCAAACACTTACAAATAGGAATTGATGACAGTATTTTTAAAGAAAAGTTGAGTAATTATTAATTGTTCTCTGTTGGAGGAAAGTCTTATATACTCTTCCCATAAAATGGCAAGATGGCTATTTCTGATAACTAAATTATGATTAGACATAACTGTGTGACATTTTAAAACTAATTTATCAAATATCTTGCTGATATGTCTTTTATTTCACTGATAAATAGCTCATTTAGTTGATGGCAACTTGTAGAACTTGTGATTGGGAGAAATCCCTGTCATTTGAGTTTTACCTACTTTTTTGCCTTTTAATAAAACACTCTTGCGAAATGCGTTCTTACTTTAGTAATACATTATTTCCCCCTTACTGAAGGGGGGAAATAATGTTTATCAAGTATTAAGTTTGTGATATCCAGACTTGGACATTTGTAGGCACTCAAGGTCAAATGGAGGTTGTCCCACACTGTCCAGCTGGTGGGAGAAAGGAATGGGAACAATTCTGCTCTCTCCAGCTGTTTAAAGAGGCAGATATTGAGATTTTTTACTTGGGAGGATTACAGTATCGGTCCATTGAACTGTGCAAATATACTTCTCAGTAAGTATTAAGTGGCTTAATACAACAACCTTGGCACAATTTCACCCAAGATAAGACAGTTCATTCACTTCCACTTGTCAATTGAGTGATGTATTCTACCTGGCTCCTAATTACAAAAAAGGCCTTTTATTTGAGTGGAACTTTGCAGATTCAAAAGTATCTTTACTTCTTTGGGTTTTGTTTGAAATTTTCAACTATCTTGTGAGGCAAGTGTCGCTATCCTAATTCAACAAATGAAAAAATAAGTTTGGATAGAATAAGAGACTTTAATTTCACTGCTGTGAAAACCTGGATCTCATTAAAACTCATGCTTATTGGCTCTAAATCTAGTGTTATTTTGTAAGTATTACATTTCTTCTCAGTAAATGGCAGAGAAATTCTGAAACCAAACTAATGAGGACACACCATAAGTATACAGCAGAACTGGGACACTAACACTTTCAAGCATAAATACCTTTACTCCCCCACAATCACCTTCCATAACAACCTACCACATGCATTTCTTTCTTTGCCTGACACTTTCCAGTGAACAGTCACTGAATTTTTAAGTATAATTGTAATTTACATACATACATATATGCTCTTTACACCTGTATGCATGAAGGACATGCCATGGCCTTTGTCTGTAGTATAACTACTCACCCATGTCTCATTTTGGCTTCCCACCAAACCAGAGCTAGAGATGAGAACTTGAGCTTCAGTACTTCATTTGGATGGTAAACCTAAGAAGAAAGATTAAAGGAACAAGGGAGTATGATACAGGGAAAAAAGAAACATCAATACTCAGGGTCATCATTGAAATCACTTCTGGAGGCAATAAATGTTTGTTTGATTGTGCCAGGGTGCAAAGTATGTTTTGTGTTGCAAAGACATAAAGAAAGCTTCTCAGAATTGACATTAGAAGGAAAAGAGGATAGACTATTCACCACTTCTCTCATTGGTTAAGAGTTGTCTCTCAGTGGCAATTACTTCCTTAAACTCACTTGAACATTGGGTGAGTGGACACTAATGTTTCTGTACAGGCCCTGAAAAAGAAAATGAAAAATTGTGCAGGGGCACCTGGATGACTTTCCTTGAAAACAGAGCAATGATCTCCATTTTGGCTAAACCTGGCCCTATCTCCATGTATTGATATATACTAGCTAAGCCATTTCCTTTTCCCTTCAATTAGCTCTAAGCAATGTAAACAGGGGTATTAGAGGTGCTGATGCATAATCTTTGAAGCTAGGTGACAGCTGACAGTGAGAGTCAGTGTTTCCCTGCCCCGTGACTCCTATGTAAACATGATTGAGCCCAGCGGGATGTACAACCACTGCTCCAGGGCTGTCAACTGGGTTTGAGCCTCAAGATAAGAGGCTATGACTTCCCAGAGCAGAAAAGTTTGCACATCAGAGCTGAAGTATCAACCCCTAAACATTAAATGCTACCTCAGTTGTGTTACACAGATTGGTCTTTCTGTATACCCTTCTCCCTGCATATTGCAGAGGTGCTTTCAGGTCTCCTACATAGCCCAGGTCACAGTACTCATGTGTCTCCTGCCATTATCAGAGTCACTCATCCTCAAGCCACTCCCTTCTCCATGGATTAATAAAATCTGGGATAGGCTCTGGGTCGAGGCCTTTGTTCCAATGGACCTTCATCCTGGCTGGACTTAGGACCCCTGGTCCCGCCAAATTATAAATATGTCTTAGCGCCTTTATTCTCCCCATGGGTTGCGCTGGAAATGGTAGATTGCAATTACCTGTCTAGAATTCCAATAACTTTTCCATAGAGTTACAAATGTAATTTTCCCAGACAGAGATGAGAATAGGAAAAAAATCTCTATATGAAATCACTGTACACATTTGAGGTGGGACAATGTCTGCATGACCTGAATTTGTCCCCTGAATTTCTAGCTGAAGACACAACTTGGCCCATGGATTCTGTCTTCTCATCCTTGAGTCCCAGTTTATATGTTACTTCTTTTCAAATGACTTGCAGGACTATCTACTCTAAATAAATTGTGTATATGAGCACCTCTTTTTTTATCCTTATTTTTACTTATCAATACTATTTTTACTTACCAGCAATTATTTGTTTATTTGTTTCATTACTTAATGCCCTTATACCCTGCTAGAAAAACTTCAGCTAACACGTAGCAGAAATTTCATAAATATTTGCTAAATTATTGGATAAATTTATACCTCTAATATCTGAAGACATGAGAGCCTGCTGTTTATTTAGCTTCTCAAACCTTTTCTCAAATGCACCAATTCTTATTCTCATCACCAAAAGCAGGCAGTCAAACAGGCTGGGAAACCAACAAAATGGTGGAATATCTATGCATCTGTCTATCTAGCAACAGATGTTGAGCTTGGGTTAGAAAATGTAAGTAAATTGTTTGCTCAAGGTTACTGTGGGAAAACTGGGAACACATTGGGACGTTTAAGAACTAGGATGAAGCTTAAATATCGTATGGTATCTCTCATCTGAGTGAAGTATAGTACAAACAAAGAAAATGATGTAGGATTGATAGAAAGGGACAATGAGATAGATCTTTAGCAATAGGGATCTAAGGGAACTAGGACTAGGCATGAGGAGGGGAAGGGGAAAGAAGATGAATAAAGATGAACCAAGTACACAAACCTAATAACCCCAGTTAACATACACACTATGTGCCATAACATGAGCTAAAACAACTAATATCAATAGTATGAAAAAGGGGGTGGGGAACTGGAGGAAGAGGGGTGAGGAACAGGGAAGGGGAAAAAACTGAGGTGTAATATTTACATGTAACCACTCCCAAAAGGATTGCAAACTGCATGAATTGCAAACATATACTAAAAAAAGACTAGGACTAGCTGGATGCAGTGGCATATGCCTGTAATCCCAGCACTTAGGAGGTTGAGACAGGAGGATCCCTGTGAGTTCAAAGTCAACATGGACTACATAGTGAGTTCAAGGGAAGCCTGGACTACATAGCCAGACTCTCTTGAAAAACCAAAACCAAAACCAAAACCAAAAAAAAAAAAAGTAGGCGTAATATTGATGTATTCAAACAAAACGGTAGTGATGATTTACTGAGCATTTATTGTGTGTCAGTCATAGTGCTTAGGTTCTTTACATGCATCACCTCACTTAATTGTCACAACAACTCTAGGAATTTGTCATTTCCATTTTACAGATAATAAACCTAAGACTCAAGAAAGACAAGTAGCTTTTCAAAAACATGCATCAAGTAAGCTGTAAAAACTAGGATGAATGTCATCAAATGCATTATGTATGATATGTTTTTCCAAAATTTTCTTTCAATATTATTGACATGTTTTCAGAACCATAAAATCTATTCATTTAAAGTATACAGTTCAATGATTTTTCACTGAATTGTGTACAACCATAACCACTGTCTTATTTTGGAAACTTTTCAATTTCTGAAAAATAAATTCCATGCCCATTAACAGTCATTCATTTCCACTATCACTTTGTTTATCATGCCTCCAAGCCACTAGTCTATTTTAATGTCTTTGTGGATAGTATAGCTTTGTCTAGATGTTCCACCAAAGCATCATGTGGTCATAGGTGAGGTTTTTCAGAGATGCCTGGTCTAGGGTGTGTGATTCTGGAATTAAGTGTGATGCTGGGATTAAGTGTGATGCTGGGCTTGAGGATGTGTGATTACTAAATTAGTACATTGGTTGGTTCAGCATAGTTCTGGGTGCAGAAAATGGAAAGGCCCACTCTGGATGTGTGTGGCACCACCCAAAAGGTGGATAGGCTGGAAGAGATAGCAAAAAGAGATTTTTGCCTCACTGCTTGCTGCTGCTTCTGTTGCTTGCTGCTTGTTGCTTTTCTGTCTCCTGCCTGCCTGCCATGAATTGTTTCCCCTCTGTGGCACCCCTCTGCCATGCCACCCTGCTTGAAGCCAGCCCTGCTTGAAACCTCTTCAAACTACAATAAACCTTTCCTCCTTTAATTTTAGGTGTAAGGCATTTTGTCTCAACTATAAGAAAAGTAACTAAAACAATGAATTTGTACTCTTTTGGACATGTATCACTTTTGGAATGATACACTTTTTGGTCTTTTGTGATTGACTTCTTTCACTTAACATAAGGTTTTCCAAGTTTGTCCATTTTGGATCATTTATTAGCACCTCACTCCTTTTTATGGCTGGATAATTTTCCATTGTTTGGATTATAGATTTTATTCATCCATTCAGTATTTCATGGAAATTCGAGTTATTTTGAGTTTTTGGCTATTATGAATAACTTATTCACGTACATTTGTATCAAAGTGTAAACACATTTTTAGCCAGGCGTGGCGGCGCACGCCAGCACTCAGGAGGCTGCGGTAGGAGGAGCGTTGTGAGTTCGAGGCCCGCTTGGGCTACAACGTGAGTGCAAGGCTGGCCTGAGCTATATAGTGTGACCCTGCCTCAAAAAACTAGGGCTGGGTGTTTGGCTCAGTGGCTTAAGTGCCTGTCTGGCAGGTGTGAGGCTGTGAGTTTGATCCCCAGTGCCAAAAAAAAAAGTGTAAACACGTTTTAATTTTCTTAAGTTTATACCATGATTAGTATCATTAACTTATTTAATGACTCTTATATATAATTTTTTGAGCAACTTCCAACTTGTTTTCCAAAGTGTACATTTCACGGTCTCACTGTTGTTTCCTTTTCTGGATGGTGTCCTTTGAAACAGAGAAATTTGTAATGCTGATGCAAATCAATTTCTCTTTTTGTTTTCCTTTTCTATGTTTTGGTGTCACATCAAAGAAACCACTGCTTAACTCATAGGTAATGATTGACTCCTATAATATTAATTTCACAGAAGTTGGGAGTAAATAGTGTTTACCAGAGGCTGAAGAGAGTAAGGGAGAGGAGAAATGTGGAAGGATTTATCAGTGGGTTCTAAATTACAGTTAAATGAGATAAGATATTAGGTGTTCTCTTGTAATACAGGGTGATTATAAAAAACAGTAGTATACTATACATCTCAGAAAGCTAGAAGAAAAAGTTTTGAATATTTTTATCATAAAGAAATGATAGATGTTTGAGGAAGTGAAGATGGTTAACCTGATTTAAATATTAAACAATACATACACATATAGAGCATGGCATGGAATTCCAGTATTATGTGCAATTTTTATGTTTCTACATATGAGTTTAAAATAAAATTAAATTTAAAAGTAAACATAAACATAAACATAAATGCTTTCCATTTATGTGTTATTCATTCTTAAGTGTATCTTTATTTTGATTTCATGTTGATTGGTATCTCCCTCATTTCTTCTACTCATGTGCAATTTTACAACAGAAGATGATGTTAAAAATATAAGTTGAAGTGTAGCATATCCTTTTGGTGCTTACTGTTTTGATGATGTCTATAATTTATAGGAATTTAGTTAGTTTTTCTTCTAATAATCAGCATAGCTTCACTGAAAATGCAGCTGATTTACTTCTTGCCTATTATGTGGTATCTGTGGTATAACTGACAGGAAGAAAGCAATGTGAAAGACTAAGATAAATAGTGAACTCAGCTACAGTATTTCAAACATAGTGTTCTGTGTGGTTGTAAAATTTCATGCTTTCTTTTTCTCTTACAAAATTTAAGTTGCCAGATGTTCTGTGCACATATAACTCTTCTATGTGTTTGTACCATATTCCACTTTCACCTGTATCAGGATACAAAATTGTCCCTTAATTTGAGCCAAGAGTGGAACAGTTGATTATTGCTTGCATTCTTTTCTTACCCCACTATTCCACCAATCAGTGGGAATATGTTCTACATTCTCTAAACTAAAACCTTCATCAAACTTTTTCACACATCTGAATCACTGCAAGGCAGGAAAAAATTGTCTATTTAATTATGTTAAATGATGATGACAGTTGTTTTCTACAGTTTGGTCTTCTAACTTTTAATTATTTTGTCCTACAAATAATAGAGCTTGAAGATGAGCAAGATAACCATCTTGTCGGTTTCAACTTTTTAAACTTAATTCTTTCTGATGGCTATGTGATTACTCTGCTCTGACTTTATTTTCTTGGTTGGGTTAAAGAGTTGAAGAAACAAGCACAGAGTAATTATAGTAAGTTATGCAAATGACATGTCACAAGAAGTAAGTGGTATTTTAGATAAGTAGTATTCTGTAAAATAGAATGTGAGTGAATGGTTTCATTGTAAGGACACTTTAAAAAGCTGCTTAACACAATAATTACATAAAACTCTATAGATAACTATACTACTGATCTCTGTAAAGTCATCAAAAAGAAGTATATGCTTTCATTGTTTGATTGATCATTTTTTATGCCTAAATCATGTAATATGAACAACTACTTCTAAGATAACAATATGCAATATATTAACTACCATTAATTTCTTACTATTATTTGAAACTATCATTTCCATGCTTTATTTGTTTTTAAAGTAAAAAACATAATTGAATCTTGCTTCAGTCAACAACACAGAGTACCTGATTTATAGGAATTGCTTCCTAGAGACATAAGTCTGCAAAATTAAAATATATTTAAACAGACATTTTAATATCTTGAAGGTATCAGGATCATTATTGCAAACAAAATTTATTATAATTATTTTATAATAATAATAATTATCATGATACTTTTTATTCATATAGCACTTCAACTTTCATAATACATTTGTAACATGAGGTTTCTCATTTGATATTTTTTTCCTAATGTCACTGAGTAACAAAAGGCAGTATTGTTATCATCATTTAATAGATAAAACAGAACATATAGGTGGTAGCAACTGACAAACCTAAGGGTTTAATCTCAATCTGCTGACCCTTATATTGCATTTGTCATGCAATATTTGATTTTAGTAGACCGCTAGGTATCAATAATTACTTTACTAATAATTTTTAAAACTATTTATATCCAGGTAGATGAAGAATCATAAAATAAATAAATTCTTCTGTGGAGTGACCATGACTACTCAAAGAATACTTTAACATAACCTAATATGAAATATCTGTTAAAAAAGCAAACCAGAGAGACTACCAAAATATGTTGAGATCATTTTCGTGTTGACATTTAAATCCAGAAAAGTTAGTGTGTAGTGTTTTCTTCATCTGTGCCAAATATTACAGAATATTTTTTAACAAAAACTCCAAGTCACCCAGTATTATGTCTGCAAAAATTAAATGACAGATATTGTTGATTTTATCAGCTGGTATACTTCAGTCTTAATTTGTTATATTTGCTGCCACCACAGAAATTAGCATTTGCTTATCTATGCTAGTTGACTAATGTTTGCTATTTTTTTCTCCCTGATCATATTTTAATCCTCTCATTTTATAATTTAAACACTGTTGACCAGGTCAATGCTGGCCATAAATGGGATGTTTAACTCTTAAGTTAGAACAGTGGCTCATCGTGAAAAAATTGTATTGGATTTGGAGTCAGGAGATCAGGATAAAATTAAGCTATGTTAAGTAATTTTCTTTCCTCTGGGCCTCCTTAGCTCCCTTATCTATAAAATTAAGGGGACAGACTTCTCAAATATTTTCAAATTCACAAATTCTGAAACTCTAAATTTAGATGATTTATTCTTTTGGGAAATAAATAATTGCACTGTAGTCCAATAAGCCTCTATATCTAGAGAGAAAAATGCAGTGTCCAGGTAGGTTGACTGACAATCTGTTTTCCCAGAACTTTTCCCAAAAAGTCCTATGTTCCTCTTGGTTCTGGGGAAAACAAGCACAATTGGTCTTCCTAACTCCATTGCAGTTTGAATAATAAAATACATGGTTTTGTGGCTGCTTAAATTTCTTCTGTTGAATTCCACACTGACAAATAATGTTTGGTCCTGGGAGTTGAGGCAAATAGCTGAGCAAGAGAAAAACAAAACAAAACAAAAAACCCAGAAGATCCCGTAGTATATAATTAAGTTTCTTACCCTGAATAATGATAATTAAATGTCATAGAATCAGTTGCTATTGAGGGCATTTTGTTTACCATGTATTATGTTAAGCTATGCTCTCAAGAATAGGGCTGCAGATAATTCTGTGTTTGTACTCAGACTTATGTGTGGTAATAAGTGGGGGAAAAATTTACGACTTTTACCTATGGAAAGAGTTCCCCACCCTGCTGTTATAATGTCAAAGTACATTAGACTATTCAGGAATGGAAGAGGAGTTCAGTGATAATTAGAAAAGCTTAGTGGATGGACTTGTGCAAGACAATTCATATTGGATAAACTGGTAAGTATTCAAATTGGATGAATAAAATGCTTTCATCCCAGTTCAACTCTTGAGCAATGAGGTAGAAATGGGTTGCACACCGGTGATCAAGGCTCTCCCTCTGGCACAACTTATGAATATTGTGGTTGGCATCTTCTGTGTTTTCTGGATTGTCAAAAGTATAGTGGAGCATTTGTAAGAGACTTTCAAATTGCTGCTGCAAGAATCTTTGGATATCCAGTAACATGTGGAAATTCCTTCCTGCCTCACCTGATAAGCAACTGCCAACAAAGCTCTCCAGAGCTTTTTCAGTGAGATATAGGTGACCTGTAACTCTCATGTAACTATTAGTTTATACAGAAACTCAGGAAGCATCTGAATATTCCGACTGAAGGGCAATGAGCATTCTAGAGGGAAAACTGTAACCTCCAATCCCGAGGGCTCAGGGGAACTCTGAAGCTGCTGATGTCTTCACAACTATTAAGGCCTTCAGAGACTTCTGGAGTGCCGAGATTTCTAAGAACTCCTGGACATTTGAAAGATCTAGATGCTCCTAGGAGACTTGAGGCTCCAGAGGCCCCAGAGGAGCTGGAGCCTCAGGGTGCTCTATCTGTGGTGTGTTCTGGCATTCTGGTGTCTCCTGGGTCTCCTTAGTATTTGGGAGATCCTGGTGTTCTAAATTCTGGTGCTCCTGGAATATTCTAAGTGTCTGAGTGTTCATGGGCCATTTGAGTTGTCTGGGGCTCCTGGGTTTCCAGGGTCTTCTTGGGCTTCTGGGCATTCTAGGGTTTCTCTGCTGGAGGCTTCTAGGCTGTGATCTCCTGTGGCTCTGTAAGCTCCTGGGGATACTCAGTCTCTGTGGGATCTTGGAACTCCCAGCCTGCTGGAGTATCAGAAGTCTCTGGGATATCTAAGGGCTCTTAGAACTTCTGAGGCTCCTTGGTCTTTTGGAGGCTCTGTGGCTCCTAGACCTCTGAGAGCTGTAGGGACCCCCAGGATACTGGAGTCTCCTTGATTTCCGGGGACTTTTTGGGTTTCTTGATTGCTGGGGCTCTTTAATCTCTGGGTCTTGGAATTTACAGGCTTCCAGGGGACTCTCAGTGGTTCTTGGGTTCTTGAGCTTTTGATGGATTTTTGAGTCATTAATTTTCTTTGACTGCTCTGTGTTTCTGGAGCTCTGGGTTCTTGACCTGGAAAGTGGCATTTTCTTCCATTGGCTGCTGCACTTGATCATGGAGGATTTCATTTTCTAGTTTCAGAGCAGTATAGGAAGTAGCTGAGTCCTCTAGTGTCTTTCGAGGAAATAGGCTTGGCTTTGCAATTTGCTACCAAGAGAAATTAGCTCACAGCTTGTGAGATCTTTCCTGAAAGCTGCTCTCAGGCAGCATCAGGTTCCATGAATTTCTTCAAGTGTGGTTATTTGGACCCATCAATGCTGATTACCAAGAGGACACTGGGAGCCTTTGCAGTCCAGAAAGGTGAAGTGTCAAATATACTGTGAAGAGAATAGGACCTGAGGATCAGAAACCATAGGAAGCACTCATTCAACATAAATCAGAATAAAATCGGCCAAAAAGTTCTAGATTTCTTTCACCACTGGCTCATTTTAATGAACTAGGGTATAAGTGCTGACTCTGGATCCATGAAATTTTAAAAATAACACCTGACCCAGACTTTGACAGTCATTTTGCAATCTTATTTTGAAATGTACTGCAACGGGAGTAATTCTTTCATACTATTTTATTATACATAGTTTTTTTATTTACAAAGAATCCACAAAAAAACCCCAATAAAACAGACAAGCAGGTTTAGCAAAGTCATGCTACAAGGTCACAAAGCCATATACAGAAATCTAGTGTTGGCCTATATAAAAGCAATGAACAATTCAAAAGTAAAATTGTAAAGGCACAAGTTACAACAGCACAAAAAAGCTTAAGGTAACTTTACTGTATAAATCTACCAAAATACGTTCATTATTTGTATCCTAAAAACTGATTGAAAGTACTCAAATACAACCTAAATAAGTGAAGAGAGACTATGTATGTGAATTGGACAAATATCAAAACATTTATTTTCCCTACACTTATCTATAGATTCACCTCAATATCTATCAAAAGCTCAGTGAATTCTTTTTTTCATTAACTATCTTAACTATTTTATATATATATGTATACATATATGTATACATATATACATATATGTATATATACATATATACATAAACATATACATAGTTTTTCCTTTAGTTTGTCACACAAGCGCAATGATGCGATGCTTACATATGTGTGACTTATTTATGTAAGTATAAGTATATTATCAAGGCGCATTCATTTAAGTATGAAGGTGTCCAGTTTATCATTCTTTACAGCTGAGTGGTATTCCATTATATAGAAATACCACATCTTTTTTGTCCATTCCTCAGCCAATGGGCATTTAGGTTGTTTCCAAGATCTGGCTATTATGAACTGCACTGCTATACACATAGATCCACATATATTGCTGGGGGTATGAAGTTTTTAATTCTTTTGGGAAGATATCCAGAAGGGGAATGGCTGGGTCAAATGGGACCTCCAATCCTAGCTTTTTGAGGAATTTTCACACTGACTTCCACAGTGGTCACACCAGCCTGCATTCCCACCAACAGTGGAAAAGAGTTCCTTTTTGTCCGCAGCCCCTCCAGCACTTGTTATTGGTTGACTTCTTAATACTAGCCATTCTTTCTGAGGTGAGGTGGAATCTCAGTGTTTTAATTTGCATCTCTCAAGTGACCAGTTCTGTTGAACATTTTTTCATGTATTTATTTGCTGTTTGTACTTCTTCATCTGAAAAGTATGTGTTCATCTCAGATGCCCATTTTTGGATTGGGTCTTTAAATCTGGGAAGACTGATTTTTTTAAGCTCTTTATACATTCTTGATAGTAATCTTTTATCTGAGGGACAGCTGGCAAACACTTTCTACCACATTGTGGGTTGTCTCTTCACTCTGTTGGTGGTTTCTCCTGCTGTGCAAAAGATTTTCGATAGGATAAGATCCCATTTGTTGATTTTTTGTGATAGTCCCTGTGCAGTCTGGTTTTTATCCATAAGGTAATAGGAAATAAACAATGGCTACCACCTTCAGAAGGAAGCAATATAATTGCTATATTGCATATTAGTATCCTCTAAATAGATGCTCAAACTATTGGCTTTAGGCCTGCAAAGTCAATCAAACAATACAGACATTAAGTTGTGTTTTTCACCTCAGTGGCTATCTTCTCAGTCTGTGTTTCTCCAAATCAGTTGGTTGCTTATGGGGGGATGAGGCAGGGGTTCAGCAGTTCTGGTCTCCCAGCAAGTATGCTGGCTGGCTCACAGGAAGGGGTTAGTTTCTTCTTGATTCTTTTCCCCAGATGCATGGCCACCACTGGCTCACAGGAAGTGGTTGGCCCAGACCATGACTGCCACTGGCTTACAAGAAGGACTTAGCTTCTTCTTGGTTCTCCTCATTGAATGCATGGCTTCTGCTGGCTCACAGGAAGGGTTTGGTCTGGCCCACAACTGCTGCTGGCTCACAGGAAGGGATTAGCTTCTGAATAATCTTTTTGATGTGCTATTGCATTTGGTTTGATATTATTTATTTTATGATTTTTATATCTATATGCATCAAGGGTGTTGACCTATAGTTTTCTTTTTCTGTTGTGTCATTATCTGGTTTTCATATCAACATGTAGGGACTTGTATGCAGCTGTAAGATTTTTGGAATGATTGGAGAATAAGATTCAGGTATGCAAGGGCTCAAATCAATCCTAATTGACTTCGCCCAGTGTTTGGGACACAAAGACATTCAATGTGTATTTGTTTTATGAATAAGTGGCTGTCTCTTACTCTCAGGGAGTTCCTATTTTTCTGGTGGTGACAGACTAATAAAAGAGTACTCATGCAAATAATCTAGGTGGGCTGTTCCTTACCAGAATCTAATGACTGATGACTTGGGGTGGAACTCAGGTAGTGATGCTAGTTCAGGGATGTGGCCGCAAATACAGATTAAAATTCATAGAGAAATTTGACTGCACAGAAACCATAATAAATCAATTTCTTATAGACTCATATCGAAGTCCTATAAGTAAGTGAAAAGTAACAGTTAAACTGCATGTGGTGGCAGGCTTAACAATGGCAAGTGAGTTGCTGTACTTCACACGGTTATATCTTTTTATTCTAAGACAGGGTCTCACTGTGTACTTTGGGCTGGTCTTCAACTCACTATGTAGCTGAGGCTGGCCTTGAGCTCATAGTAATCTTTCCACAACCTTCTGAGTACTGGAATTACAGGCATGTGCTACCACACCCAGCTGTGCAGTTACATCTTGTGGCAGGCGTTAAGTCAGAATCTGACATTTAGTCTGTACAGCACCTGCTTATTATTTTATTTGACATTTCCATATATGTCTATGTCCCACACTGTGCTCTTGTCTCAGTCATAGTTTTTTTAAAAATTACATTTATTGGTACATTTTAGATATACATAATGATTGCATTCATCATTAGGAATTTGTACTTGCACATGACACAACTTGATTTTTTCTCATTCTCCTACCCTCCCTTCAGTCCTCCTTCCCCTCTTTATTTACAATAGCTTTGTTTCCATTTTTTCCTTTTTTATCATCATTTTTTCTTTTCCTTTCAGTCGCAGTTTTGAAAACAAAAACACTCGAGGAAACAGCAGAAAACAAAACTCTAAGACTACCAACAAAATGTAACAATCATTGTTAAATTCCTATCATCTTGGTTTGAAATCCTACATTGCTACTGGTTTTTTTTTTGATGTTGTTGCTGCTTTGCTTTTGTTGCTGTTGTTTTTTGCTTGCTTGATTTTTTATTTTCTGTGTTTTTTCTCTTTAAAAAAATTTAAATAAATAAATTAAATTAAAAAATGATCAACAGTTTTAGTCAAACTATGGGTTCATTTTGTAACAGGTGATTCACATTCTTCAACTCTTCCTTGTGTAATATGTGGTAGCTGGTTATCCAATAAAGCCATGAAGCCTCAAAACTGCTTTACCAAGTAGCCTGTATTAAAAGCCAAGTCCTTGAAGTTTTTCAAAAGAAACCAAGTTGAACATCAAGAACAAAAGCAAATGTTGAAAATTATTGTTTCATCCAATATATCTGTGCTGAGAATATCATTCTTAGTTGCTAATTACATTACTAAAGCTAAGAAGCCCTTTACTATTAGTGATGAGTTAATTCTGTCTCCTGCTAAGAGCATTTGCCATGAAATTTTAGGAGAAGCTGAAGTTCAAAAGGTGGTTTGCGTTTCCCGTTTTGCTAGCAACATAACTAGAAGAATTGAGGAAATAGCAGAGGATATTGAGACACAATTTTTAGAATTAATGAATCACCCTGGTAGGCAATCCAGATAAAAGAGATTGGAGGTGTTGACAAGCCAACAATGCTTGTTTTGAGTAATATATTTTTCAGAAGAAAGTACATGAGAATATATTATTTGTACTTTTGTTATCAACCAACATAACAGCTGCAGAACAATTCAAGCATTTAAATGATTGTATATGAGGAAAACTGCACTGACCATTTTACATCAGCATATGCATAGATGTAGCTTTGTCAGCTTTTATTATTATTTGATTTCTTTATGGTAGCCACTATTTCTATAGTAAGATGGGATATCAGTACTCTGTTGTAAATGATAAACTTGTGTCGCTTCTTGGAAAGTTGATGCACCTTAAGACCATAATGGTAAGTGAAATAAATCAGATACACAAAGTTAAATATTACACAACTTCTCTTACACTAGAAACTCAAACCATAAATAAAGAGTAAAATAAAAGACAGATAATAATAAGTAAGGAGATGAATCTTTTTCAAATGAGATCAAGAGATGAAGGGAGAGGGATGGAGGGAATGGAAGAAGGGTGAAAAAAGAATTGAGATGTGTTATGTACATGTATGAACATCCCACAAAAAATGTAATCATTATTTACTGTCAGCATATATTAATAAAAACCAAACCTGATAAAATACTATTTTGCACTGAGAGTAATAAAAACAATAGCAAAATTTAAATCAAGATTAATTATGGCTTACATTGTCTCAAATTTCAACAGTAATATTTCTGGGTGAAAATACTATTGATTTCAATATCTATTCTTCTATATTTTGTCTGGCATAAATAGTAAAAATTATGATACACAAAAAGGAAAAGAAGCCTATCATCAAGAGGTAAAGCAACCAACAGACCACACAGAATTGATTCCAATAAATCTTAATAAAATGATGCTAGCAAGAATGTTAAAGGAAAAATCTTCAAGAGAAACATTGAAATAAAAGACAATATCAGCATTTTCATAACTATAAATAAGAACTAACATTTTTAACAATACATAAAGTACATATTTAAAAAACGGTGTTGGGGATGTAGATCAATATTAATGTGCTTGTCTACCTGGTAGGACGCTTTGGGTTCAAGCCCCAGTAACATAATTAATAAACAAACAAATAAATAAATGCCCAAATCTTGGCAATGACAGAGAGATTGGTGCAATTATAACTTACCCTTTCTCTTTTTAAATCCCTATATCCATAGTAGATTTGAAACTATACTACTTGCAATTACCATGAAAAGTGGCAATTTGGCAGACACTTGAGGGTCCTAGTAGACTTAAAATTCTTCAAAACCCCATTCTAAGAGAACTTTCAGGATTTAATCAGTCTGATATTTCCTTGAAGTGATTACACACACAAATCTTCTCTTGATTTGGTTTGACCAGGAATTAGTTCAATGCAAAGAACATTTTCAAAGAAACAGTGTGGTGAAAGCAGTTAATCCTATTTTTTTTGGTTCATATATCAGAGGCAGGCAATGACAGTTTGAAAAAACAATAGGTTTTCATACCTCAAAACATTTTTATGGAAAAAATGGGGTATGAAAAATCAGTATTGCAGTTTTGAACATCTCCAACATTATCCTGGGAATCCAGATCGCACATTGTTTAGGTCTATGTGTATGTTTATGGTTGAGTGCATTCTTGGAAAACTATTAAAAAGTTTCTAAGATTTCATCTTTATATCACTTTGAAGATCTACATAAATTAGTGAAGGCTAAAACAAACTTGTAAGGTTAGCTGTTGCATGAGTATATCAACACACACATGCATACACACACACACACTTTTCAGAAGTGATGGATAGTTTTATTAGATCCATGAATTTAAGAAAATCTTCACCCAATAAACTGACAGAGCAAAACTATAAATATACACACAAGATGAACACTACAGCTTTTTACAAGCGGCAATTAACAGCAGGACAACAAACAAGAACAGGAAGGACAGCAACAAAGAGTAAAGAAGGAGCCCTGGGAAAAAAGAAAAGTCAGATTTTCAGAGTTTCTGTATGATATTATTCAAAGCCTAAGTTTTAAGAAAAAAGTGAGGAATGTGGAGAAACAAATATATATATCCAATATAAAGGGAAAAATGTCAATATAAACTGTGTTTAAGAAACTGCAAACACTATACCTACTAACCAAAAACTTTAAGTCATTTTTAAATGTATGTGAAAAGCTGAGTGAAGCTATGTACAAAGAAGATGAAAGTGTGAAAATGATGTCCTACAAAATAGAGAATATTAATAAGCAGGCAAAATTGTAAAACTGAGGACTTTTGGGAAAATGATAGAGCAATAACCAACAACTCAGCCTCTTCAAAATTCAGGTCCAGACACTGAAAAATAACAACTTGGGAAAGAAAAGGAAGACCCCAGGTAGATCCCAGGATGTAGGATGGATATGACTGGAAAATTGGAGCCTACAGAAAAATTAAAGTGTCAGAACATAATGCAGAAAAAGGAAGGGGAAAACTTCACTTTATCCCCAGCTCCTGGCTAGTGGCTCATGGGAACAAAAACCCAAATCTACAGAGACAAAATGAAAGTGCGGACTCCAGAAGCCTCTAGGGAGGAACACAGAAGTGGAACAGACCAGCGTATTCTGTCTGCTCCAAAACAGCAGATGAGTGGCTTGAGTGCAAGTGCCTGCCACACACCCTGGAGAGAATGGTCAGACACTAGTCTATGGAGAGATCCACCATTCATGGTCAGGGAGCTGTGGTTAGACTGGAAGGAGATTCCTGGAGGAGTTCAAGCTAAAGGATTCAGGTCCAACCCCATGTCAGAGGCCAGAGAATTGGCACCATCTACTGCCTACTGGTGACTGCATCCAGCACAGTTCTGGGATCTGACTGCCTTCTTTATCTACCAGTATGAGCAGGTGCATGTCTTGAATTGGACACTGCCCCAAAATAGTAGACTCTAGAAGAAAACTACAAGTCCTAAATCACAGAAAACTTTCTTTTTTCTTAGTTCTTTTATTTTTGTGTGTTTGTTTGGGCTCTTGTTTTTGGATTATGGAAGAGTATGCATTATTTTTAGTGTTTTTTTTTTTACTCTTCTTTCCTTCCCTACTTTCTGTGTTACCAGTTTTCCAGGAATCAAAAATCTCCCTTTGTCTTTCTGTCTTCTTTTATATCTTATATTACTTCTTTTATTCCTGTATTTTTTCCTTTTCTTGGTTTTAATTTTTCTCCCTTTAATTATTTCTCCCTTATTTTTACTCTCTCTCTATTTTGCTTTTTTCTTTCTTTTTATTTTGTCTACTATTCTTCACCAGTATTTCTCTTACCTTTATGTAATTCTATAAGCATCCTTCAACTTCACAATAATACCCCTTGTACCACTGTTCTCCTTTCATATCATAAAGTTTAAGGTTTTGTAGTTTTTCTCTTGCGTTCCCCCACTCCTAAACCCTATAACTTTAATAGCATAAGCATAAAGCTTTGTTAATTTTTTGATAGTTAATTCTGTAAAGTTACTTGTGTATCCTTTTCCACCATTAGTGGACATGTAGATATTATTGCATTTAGTACATGTTAGCTGCAAGTCAATACATGGATTGCACCATAATCATGGATTTCTTTTCTAGGATTAAGGATGGTGCATAATTTTTCTTAATAGTTAATATCTACTATATCTTAGATGGTACTACTATAAGTAATTTCCTTGTTATTAACAAGGCCATATAATTGTCTATATTTCCCTGTAAGTTTACACTTAGATTACCTTTGTTACATTAACAATACTAGTGTGCATTTCCATGAAAATTGGTTGCTAGTCTAACTCCACTGCATTCTTCCCTCCTAAATTAACCAAGGTGGGTGAATCTTGTGGTGGCGACAAAGGATTATAGTTAGTCATTCCTAAAGTCCGTCAATGAAAAGCAATTTAAGACATCTCTATGCTAGCAACTGTCCTTGGACTATAAGCATCCACAAACTTCAGAGCAAAACAAACAAACAAAAAACCAAGAAAAGACAGCAGAAACATGAGAGGACAAAGTAACAAAATTCCACCACAAACTCCAAACTCCCCCAAAGTAATCCAGGACTCCCCAAGAGGCAGAACAGAATAAGCTACACAATCGAATTGGTTAAAAGGATAACAGAGGAAGTTAGAAAAAAGCTTAAAGCAGTACTCATCAAGATTAGAGGAGATGCAATTAAAGAGACAATGAAAGATGCAAGAGCTTTCCAAAGACATGAATAAAAAACAAGATGATCTAAACAAAATAATACAAAATGTTAATGACCAGTTTGTCAAAAAATTAGAATTCATGGAAAGGTTTACATCAGAAATCAGGAGATTAACATCATATCAAAAGAATAGGCAACAGAAGGAAGTAGTACGAGGACTGAATTTTAGAACTAGAAGGAGAAGATGCCTTCAAAGTCCAACTATTCAAAACAACAAGAAAACATAAAAAAATGAATCCAACAACTGCTAGATGATGCAAAGAAGACTAATAAAAAATAATGGAAATAAGTGAAAAGTCAGAAGACAACACAATGACATAAACCAAACTGTTCACAGAACATTATGGTCTCAATGTGCACCCATTTTCCTAGTGACTCATTTATCTTTATGGTAGTGTAGTACTTCACTGTGTGGAAACACCACATTTTCTTCGTGCATTCCTATGTTGAAAGACATATAGGTCACATCAAAGATTTAGCTATTATAAATTGTGGTGTTATGAATATGAGTATTGCCATAGTATGATATTTTTACCTCCTTGGAGATACCTAGGAAGGGAAGAGCTGAGTCTAATGCAATTTCTAGTTTTAATTTTTTGAAGAATCTCCAAATTGATTCCCATAGTGGTTGTACTAGCTTACACTCACATCAAAAATGTACAAGTGTTCCTTTACCTCAAAGCCTTGCCAGCATTTGCTATTATTTGATTTCTTAATGATAACCAGCTTTCCTTTGGTAAGATGTAATCTCAGCATTGCTTTTCTTTGTATTATTTTAATGGCCAGTGATGCTGAGCATTTCTTTATGTATTTATTGACCATTTATACTTCTCCTGTGACATGTCTATTAATTTCATTCACTCTTCTTGATTAACTAGACTTTGTAAAATAAAAGATCAAGTAAAAAAAGGAACTTATGTTTAATATCCACTTCACAAATAAAGAAATAATTTGGTTAAAGTTATATCATCAGTAATAGGCTTTAACTGTCCCCTCTTTGAATGTTTTTTTAGTACATTTTTGTGTATATAAAAATGAGGTCCTATGAAATTTTTGGTAATCATGAATTTTAAAAGAAAACACAAAAAATCTCTGCACAACTGAATTTTAGGATCATTTAGTTCCATATCTATGAAGATTAATGAAAATGCATTCTCTCATAGCAACCAAATGATTGCCTAAATATGTGACTTAAATGTTTGTCTACAAAGAAAGTTATGGCTTTCAATGGAAGGTGAATTGTCTTTAGACTGATAACTTTATCTTGATTGAAGATTAGGGTAGTTTATCTGAAAGAGTTGGTGTTGCAAGAAAATGATAAAAAGATAGGACACGCTGGGAAAATACAGGCTACCTTATTTGGTAAAGACTCTCATAAGGCATAAACAATTCAGAAAGAAGAGTATGAAGTCTTTCTGGCCTGAGGTAAAAGGGAAGAAGAAGCAGTTTAGATTTATCTGTATTAAGTTTGACTGATGGTGTCTCAAAACCAATGGTTTGTTTTGAGCTATAGATTTTGTGACATGCACTTTAAAATCATATTATTTGCTTTCTCAAAAAGTTAAATCCACAATTTAAGCCTTCTGGGTAAAAAAACAAGGGCTGGAAGGATATTCATTTTGGGGGAATAATTTTTTTGAGGAGATAATGAATGAATGTATTAACTAGGCCATAAATTGAAAAAACCATAAACTTTACCTTACAATTTGAAGTTTATTATTCATTCATGTGATAACTATGTATGAAGCGGGCACTATGCCAAGGCAGATATGATTTATATTCTGGTAAAAACCAAAAATTTTAGTGGAGAATGCAGAGAAGTGACAAATATTTGCAAGATAGTCAAATAACTGCTGTGTTAGGAAAGATTTATGCCAAACTCAGTCTAAGAACTTCAAGATAGATTCCTGTTATGTGGCTGGAAATGAGAGCGTGATATCGGAATAGATAAGAGAAGAAGCTGAACAACATGAATCTAAGTTACACAGATCCTTTAAACAAATGCGAATCTGATTTATTTCACTTACGAGTGTAGTCTCAAGTTGTCTCCATTTACCTATAAAAGCCTCAAGATCATCCTTTTTATAGCTGAGTAATATTCCATTGTACAAAAATGCCACATCTTTTTCACCCATTCTGTGGTTGATGGGCATTTTGGTTATTTCCGAGATTTAGCTATTGCAAATTGTGCTGCTGTAAACATGGGTGCACATATATCGCTGCGACATGACACTTTCAATTCTTCTGGGAAAATACCCAGAAGGAGAATAGCTGGGATGAATGGGCCTTCCAATTCTAGTGTTTTGAGGAATCTCCACACTGACTTGCACAGTGGTCGCACCAGTTTACACTCCCACCAACTGTGGAGGAGTGTTCCTTTTTTCCCACAGCCCCATCAACATTTGTTAGTGGTTGATTTCTTGATGGCAACCATTCTTTCTGGAGTGAGATGGGATCTCAATGTTGTTTTAATTTGCACTTCTCAAATGTCCAGTGATGTGGATCATTTCTTCATGTATTTATTTGCTATTTGTATTTCTTCATCTGAGAAGGATGTATTCACCTCAGATGCCCATTTTTGGACTGGGTCTTTGAATTTGGGGAAGCTGATGTTTTTCAATTCTTTATATGCTCTGAACATAAGTCCTTTATCTGAGGGACAGTTGGCTAAAATTCTTTCCCATTCTGCAGGTTTTCTTTTCACTTTATTGGTGATATCTTTTGAAGTGCAAAAGCTTTTTAATAAAATGAGATCCCAGTTGTTGATTCTTTGAAGTATTTCCTGGGTGGTTTGTGTTTTTTTCATGAACACTTTGCCTACCCCTATGTCTTCAAGATTTCTACCTACCTTGTCTTCTGGTCAATTTAGTGTTTCTATTTTGATATTTGGATTTTTGACCCATTTTGACTTTAGTTTAGTGCATAGTGATAGACATGGGTCTAGTTTCATTCTTTGGCATGTAGAAAGTCAATTTTTCCAGCACCACTTATTAAAGAGGCTATCTTTTTTCCAGTGAACATGTTTAGCCCCTTTGTCAAATATAAGGTAACTGAATGTCTTTGTAGTTGTATTTGCATCATCCAATATGTTCTATTGATCCTCGAGGTTATTTTTTTTTTGCCAGCACCATGCTGACTTTATCACTGTAGCTTTGTAGTATAATTTCAAGTCATGAATTGAGATGCCTCCTGCCTTGCCTTTGTTGTCAGAATTGCCTTTGCTATTCTAGGTCTCTTCTTGTCCCAGATGAATTTTAGGAATGTTTTATTTAGATCTGTAAGGTATGTTAATGGTATTTTGATTGGAGTTGCATTAAATCTATATAACAGTTTTAGGAGTATGGTCATTTTCACAATGTTGGTTCTTCCTAACCAAGAGCAGGGGATATCTTTCCATTTTTAAACATCCTCTTCAATCTCCTTTTTTTGAGTACTATAGTTTTTAGCATATAGGTCTTTTACATTGTTTGTTAGGTGGATTCCTAAGTATTTCATTTTTTGGATGCTATTGTGAAAGGTGTTATTTCCTTAATTTGTCTCTCAGTGAGGTTGTTTGTGTGCAGGAATGCTATTGATTTTTGAGTGTTGACTTTGTATCCAGCTACAGTGATAATTTGTTTATTAACTCTAGTAACCTTTTGATGGCGTTTTTAGGGTCTCCTATTTAGAGTATCATGGCATCTGCGAATAGTAATAATTTAACATCTTCCTTTCCTATCCTTATGCCTTTTATTTCTCTCTCTTGTCTGATTCCTCTGGCTAATATTTGCAGAACTATATTGAATAGGGATGGTGATAGTGGGCACCCTTGTCTTCTTCCTGATTTTAGAGTGAAAGCTTTCAGCTTTTGTCCATTTAGTATAATGTTAGCTGTTGGTTTGTCATAAATAGCTTTTATCAGATTGAGGTAGACACCATCCATTCCAAGTTTTTGGAGGGTTTTTATCATGAACAAGTGTTGGACTTGATCAAAAGCTTTTTCTGCATCTATTGAGATGATCATGTGATTTATGTCTTTGGCACTATTGATGTGACGTATTACATTTATTGATTTGTGTATGTTAAACCATCCCTGCATTCCTGGAATAAATCCCACTTGGTCATGATGTATAATCTTCTTGATGAGTTACTGCATTCTATTTGCCAGTATTTTATTGAGAATCTTTGCATTGATGTTCATTAGGGAAACTGGCATATAGTTCTCCTTTTTTGTTGGGTCTTTCTCTGGTTTTTGTAACAGAATAATACTTGCCTCCAGGAATGAGTTAGGGAGGATTGCTTCCCTTTCAATTTCATTGAAGGGTTTGAGTAGCATTGGCATTAAATCTTCTCTAAATTTCTTGTAGGATTTAGCTGTGAATCCATCAGGACTTGAGCTTTTCTTTGTTGGTAAGTTTTTGATCATGTTTTCAATTTCAGTAGCTGATACTGGGTCATTCAAAATTGTTATATCTTCTTAACTCAACTTTGGTAGTTCATACTTTTGTAGGAGTTTGTCCATTTCCTCTGTGTTTTCCAACCTATGTGAGTAAAGATTTTCAAAGTAGGTATTCATGATCATCTGAATTTCCATGGTGTCTGTATTAATTTCTCCATTTTCATTCCTTATTGCATGAATTTGAGTTTTTTCTTTCTTTTTCTTGATAAGGTTAATTAGAGGTTCATCAGTTTTGTTTATTCTCTCAAAGAACCAGTTCTTTGATTCCTTAATTCTTTGTATTGTTTTCTTAGTTTCAATTGCATTAATTTCTGCTCTGATCTTTATAATTTCCTCTCTTCTATGAGCTTTAGGTTTGACTTACACTTCTTTTTCTAGAAGCTTGAGGTGTAGCATTACATTGTTTATTTGTGCTCAATCTATTTTCTTGATGTGACAATTTATTGCTATATATTTTCCTCTTAGGACCATTCATTGCTTCCCACCAGTTTTGGTATGTTATATCTGCATTTTCATTGAATTTTAGGTATTGTTTAATTTCTTCTTTAATTTCATCTGTAACCCATTGGTTGTTCAAGATGTTGTTATTTAATTTCCACATGTTTATGTAGGTTTTGCAGTTTCTTTTGCCATTAGTTTCCAACTTCAGTGCGCTATGATCAGATCATATGAATGGAACAGTTTCAGTCTCTTTGCATTTACTTAAGCATGTTCTATGGGCTAATATATGGTCTATTTTAGAGAACATCCTATGTGCAGCTGAGAAAAATGTGTATTCTGATGTTGTTAGGTGGAACACTCTGTAAACATCTACTAAGTCGATTTGTTCACAGGTTTGGTTCAGTTCCATTATTTCTTTGCCAACTTTTTGCTAGTTGGTCTATCTCTTTGTGACAATGGGATATTAAGGTCCCCTGCTATAATTGTGTTATCACATGTTTGGTTTTTCATGTCTATTAGTGTTTGTCATACATATATATATATATGCATATATATTTATGATTGTTAGCTCTTCATTTTCAACTTCCCCATAACAAGTATGTAATGACATTCTTTATCTCTTTTGTTCATTATTTTTGGTTTGAAGTTTACAATGTCTGCAAACAGAATAGCTACACCCACTTTTTTTCTTTTATACAACACATTGTTGGGTCCTGTTTCTTGATTCATTCTGTTAGCCTACTTGTTTTAATTGGTAAATTGAGGCCATTTACATTGATGGATATAACTGATATGTACTGGCTTATCTTTGTCATGTTATGTTCCTGTTATTTGTTTCCTGCTTCCCCCCCCTCACTTAATTGCTTTCCCTGCCTGGTCCTTTTTTTTTTTTCTGGGAACTCTAGTCATTTTTGTCTCTCTCCATAATGTCTTTCAGCATTCTTGGGTTGGCTTGGTAGACATGAATTTTTTCAGTTGCTCTTTGTCATGGAAGAATCTTATCTCCCCATCAAATTTGAAAGAAAAATTTTCAAGGTACATCAATCTGGGTTGAAAAATGTTTTCTTTCAGGGCTTGAAATATTTCACTCCAAGTTCATCTTAACTTGAGGGCTTGTGCTGAAAAGTCTGCCGTGATTCTAATGGGCTGTCCTTGATAGGTGAGTTGTGTCTTTTCTCTAACAGCTTTTAGTATTCTGTTTCTATGCTGTATGTCTGGTATCTTAATTATTATGTGTCTGGGTATAGATTTATTTTGGTTATGACTGTTTGGCACTCTATATGCCTCACTTATCTGCATATCTGATTCTTTTCCCATGTTTGGGAAATTTTCCACTATTATTTCTGCAAATAGTTTTTTTAAGTCAGTTGCATTGACTCCTGCATTTTCATTTATGCCTATCAGTCTTGTATTGGTTCCCTTTGCATCATCTTGAAGCTGTTGAATTGTTATTTCATGTTGCCTTGTTAGTTTTACAAGTTCTTTTCTTTCATGATCGCTAACTGCGATCCTGTCTTCGAGGTCTGAAAGTCTATCCCCAGCTTCATTTAAATGGTTTTGCCAGCTTTCAGTGGAGTTTTGTATTTCCTATATCTCTTTGAATTTGTTTCATGCATCTTATTTGCTTCCTAAGTTGCTCGCTCAAGGTTTCCATCATTTTCCCATGCTCTTGTAGTTTTTTTAATCTATGTGCTCTCTAGCTATGCTGAGTAATTCCTTTACTAAAGTTGTCATTTGTTTCTTTACCTGAGAGATTATTTCTAATGTGATTTCTTCTATAGCTTCATGGATTCATTCCTTTATTTTGCTTGTTATCTTTTCAGAAATTTCAGGTTTGTGACTTCCAATGTCCTCTATTTCAGTGTCCCCTATACTTGTTCCTGATGGACTGGATATTTGAGATTGTATTTTGCTTTTTCATCTTGTCATTTTCACCTCGTGGGTTAATATTTTGGTGTTTCAATTCCACTAGTCTCTAGTGGCTGTCATGTGAGTCTTAGGGTCCTAAAGTATGGGTGATTTTTGTCCAATTGCTGAGTCCCTCAATGAAGTGGAGGGGCCAGTCACCTGAATTCCTCCTGCAGGTCCTTTTGGGTGTGTCTTATATTCTTTTTAGGCTGACTAGTCTAGGAGTATTGATGTAAGCCAACCCTTAGCTCCTATTGTTAATGTGGTTTTAAGCTGTTCCATGCTGCCAGACTTACCTGGCTATATTGTGTGTCTTGGCTGGGATCCTATTGTGTCAATGGGGGTCTCCTAGGCCCTTTCAAGTTTCCCCAGGTTGGGGGAGGCCTTGTCAGCCCTCTCCTCAACCCACCCAGTGTTTTCTGTATGGAAGAAGGACTCATCCACACTCTTGCTGAGCTTCCAAAGTCCTACAGCTGAAGGGGAGGGCCTGTTGCTGCCCCTGCTGACACACTGATGTCCTCTACTTGAGGGCAAAACACACTGCACAGTTACAGGCCCACTGAGGTCCTCTGTGTGGGTGAGGGGTTGCTGAGGCTTCCACCAGCCCACCAGGGTTCTGCAGGTGGTGCACTGGATGCTGATAGTCCCTGGGCTGTTGAAGTCATCAGGGTGGAGAGGGAGGTTTTTCCATCAATGATCCACAGACTGCAGAGGTCACCAGGGTGGGGGAAGTGCTGCCTGGGTGAAGGTCCACTCATCGGCTTAAGAGGTCTTTGGGGCAGGGGAAGTGGCTTGCTTCCTTTTCTTTGTCTTATTTTGAAATCATATGTTCTAGCTACTGGGTCCCATGATTCAGCATGACCCAAGAATCAGCACGACACTCAGGGGAATGCCTGGCCAGCCTCGCAGGACATAGAGGTATGCAGCCCAGCCCAGATCAGCCCAGGATCCCAGAGCTGCTCCTCAGGGACTGACCAACATAGCTGCAGGGCCTTGGAGAGCTTGGGCTCCCCCCACCAGAGTGAAGACCATGTGCGAGCTCCATACATTAGTGGAGCAGCTTGTGCGTGTGACATCCCAGAGCTCGCAGACCCCTGCACAGCCAGGAGCAAGGCCCTGGCACTGTAGACCTGGGACTCGCCAAGTGTTGCCCAGCCACAGCTGTTGCTCTGAACTTGCAGACAGACCCAAGGTCCGGGCAGCATCACACACTCTGGGGTACACATTACCTAGCTCCCTGGGACCGGGAGGCCTTGGCCCTCACATGGCTAAGGTAGAGGCTCCACCTTCATGCCCCGGGAGGCCGCCCTCCCTTGCTGCACACAGGATCCAGCTCTACCGGGTTCCATGACTCAGCGTGACCCACCACTAAGCCCGACCCTCAGGGGAATGCCCAGTCAGCCTCGCAGGACACAAAGCCACATAGGTTCTAGAAGAAAATGACAAAACGAAAGACCAAGAGGTAGTCTCAGTCCCCAAGCCCACAAAGAACAAACCCAAAAGACACTGAAATGAAAGAAAGTGGGAGTCACACAAATGGACTTTCTGAAAAGATAGAAAATGCAATAAAGAAACAGCTTGATGAAGCTACAGGGAAATTCAAATCAGAAATATTCTCTCAGCTCAAAAATGAAATGAGAATCATTATTAAAGAAATGTGTATCTAAAGAAGAGTAAGATAAAAAATAGAAGAACTTAAGAAAATGATTGAAACCTTGAATGAACAATATAAGACACAAAGAGAATGCACAAAAAAAATTCAAAAGGAAATGCAGGAAATGAAAAACTCCATGGAAAGTTTGAAAAACAGCTTGAATGAAGCTGAAGATAGAATCTCAGATATTGAAGACAGCATTGAAGCTTATGGTCATGAAAGAAAAGATCTCTTAAAAATAGTAAGGAACCAAGAAACAACAATTCAACAGCTGTGAGACGATGCCAAGAGAAATAACATAAGATTAACAGGCATAAATGAAAAAGCCGGGGTCAATACTAATGACCTGCAAAGACTATTTGCAGAAATAATAGCAGAAATCTTTCCAAACATGGGAAGAGAATCTGAAGTACAGGTAACTGAGGCATACAGAACCCCAGTTAACCATAACCAAAATAAATCCTCACCCAGACATATAATAATAAGAGTATCAGAAATACAGCACAAGAACAAAATACTAAAAGCTGTCAGAGAACACAAACAGATCACCTATGGAGGAAACCCTATCAGAATCATGGCAGACTTCTCAACACAAACCTTTAAGTTAAGAAGAGCTTGGAGTAAAGTATTTCAAACCCTGAAAGAAAACAACTTTCAACCCAGATTGATGTATCCTGCAAAACTATCCTTAAAAATTGATGGAGAAATAACATACTTTCATGACAAAGAACAACTGAAGACATTTATGGCCACCAAACCAACACTACAAAGAGTACTGAAAGACACTCTAGAAAGAGACAAAGATAGCCACAATCTTAAGAACAACAACCAAAGTAAACCACTAAGCAGGACAAATAATTAAACAGAAAATGTAGAAAACCAACAACAGAAAGATATCATGACAGGGATGAGTCAGTACATATCAGTTTTATCAATCAATATAAATGGTCTCAACTCACCAAAAAAAAAAGAAACAGACTAGTAGAGTGGGTTAAGAAACAAAACCCAAAAGTATGCTGTGTACAAGAAACACATTTCACTCAAAAGGAAATTCACAGACTAAAAGTCAAAGGCTGGAAAACAATACTCCATGCAACAGGAACCCAGAAAAAAGCAGAGGTAGCTATTATGTTTGCAGACAATGTAAACTTCAAACCAAAAATGATCAAAAGAGATTAAGAAGGTCACTACATACTTGTTAGGGGAAAACTTCAAGACGAAGAGATTACAATCATAAATATGCATGCACCGAATATGGGAGCACCCAACTATGTAAGACAATTCTTAATAGACATGAAAAACCAAATAAACACTAATACAATTATAACAGGGCACCTTAACACCCCATTGTCACAGAGAGATAGATCAACCAAACAAAAAATCAGCAAAGAAATAACAGAACTGAATCAAGCTTGTGAACAAATGGACCTAGTAGATGTATACCGAGTATTCCAGCCATCAACATCATAATACACATTCTTCTCAGCTGCACATGGGTCACTCTCTGAAATAGATCATATTCTGGTCCACAAAACATGCTTAAGTAAATGCAAACGAACTGAAATAATTCCATGCATATTATCTGACAACAGTGCAGTAAAATTGGAAATGAATGACAAAAAAACCCTACAATAACCACATAAACACATGGAAATTAAATAATACCCTCCTAAATAACCAATGGGTCACAGAAGAAGTTAAAGAAGAAATTAAACAATATCTACAATTGAATGAAAATGCAAATACAAATTACTGGAACCTGTGGGATACACTGAAAGCAGTGCTCAGAGGGAAATTTATAGCACTAAACTCTCATATGAGAAAAACAGAAAGAACACACAAAATCAACCTAATGTTGCACCTCAGAGTTCTTGAAAAAGAAGAGCAAGTCAAGTCCAAAGCCCAAAGAAGGGAGGAAATTATTAAGATTAGAGCAGAAATTAATGCAATTGAAGCTAAGAAAACAATACAAAGAATTAATGAATCGAAGAGTTGGTTATTTGAAAGAGTAAATAAAATTCGTAAACCCCTAGCCAATCCTATCAAGAAAGGAAAGAAAAACCTCAGATTCATGGAATAAGAAATGAAAAGGGTGAAATCACTACAGACCCGGTGGAAATACAGAAGATCATCACTACTTTGAAAACCTTTATTCACATAGATTCGATAGCACAGAAGAAATGGACAGATTCCTAGAAACCTATGAATTACCAAAGCCGAATCAAGAAGATGTAAAGCTGCTGAATAACCCAATTTCAGCTAATGAAATTGAAAATGTAATTAAGACCCTACCAACAGCCGGGCGTGGTGGCGCATGCCTTTAATCCCAGCACTTGGGAGGCTGAGGTAGACGGAGCGTTGTGAGTTCGAGGCCGGCTTGGGCTACAACGCGAGCAGAAGGCCGGCCTGAGCTACACAGTGCGACCCTG
>RJWM01014275.1:25095-51054 GCA_004363535.1 Dasyprocta punctata | reverse complement strand
ATATATATATATATATATATATATATATAGAGAGAGAGAGAGAGAGAGAGAGAGGCAGAGACAGAAATACTGAGAGATACAAATGGATAACAACTGGATATGAACACATAACCACAGATTAAAATATGTTAAACAATTAACTTTATTCATAGGCCCTTTAGAAGTATTTACTAAATTCTGCAATTGCTTGCATGAACTGAGCTAAAATAAACCATATTTTTCTAATCTTTATTTTAATTCTTTTTAAAACTTTATTTTAATAAAAATAATCTTATTTTTATTTTAACAATCTAATTTTATTTAAAATTGCATGCATACTGTGAACTAAAACATTTTTCTAATTTTTATTGTCATAATATATCCATTTTAAATCCAAAGGGAATTTTTGAACAATGTTTTCCACTTTCCAAAGCTACCTTCAGTGATATCTAAAACCTCCTGTCAAAATAAAATAAATAAATAAACAAAAATAAAACCTTGTGTCAACCATAAGGAATTATTCGCAGTGCATGCTAAGATCTGATCTGGAAAGATTCCAGGCCATAGAGTCTCTGGGAGAACAAGCAGAGGGTAGGATTTGGAATGTCTAAGAAGTGATGGTTTAGGGAGGGAAGGTTCTAGGGAGGTCATTCATTTAGGATACTAGGAAGGAGAGGCTGTGGGAAAGGCAAACTCAACAGGACTCCTCCCCTTGTGGAGCCCTTAACAGGGAGCCCTGCCCCTTGAGGGAACAGAAGGAAACAGAAGGCGACCCACTGTCCCCAGGTGAGTGACCCCTGGGTGCTGATGATGTAGTCATGTCTTTCATAAGGTGCAGGAACCAGAAGGTCTCTGCTGCAGAGTGTCCTTTGCATTATTTCTTTTTGCTTTGGGAGTCAAAAGCCTATTTGTAAATCAAATATTTAAATTTTCATGGGACCCAACTGTCCAAATAGCCCTGTAAGCAAGTGTCCCTGACACCTAAACAGATGGAAAGCAGGAGAAACTCATCTTTGGTGTCAGCCTGAGGGTGGCTGGAGGGACAGCAAAACCCTAAAACCTTCTGGAGGAAGGGTATTATGTCCCAGGGTTGCCATGGGGACTGCAGCAGGGATTAACAGAGGGCTCTGCAGATAATGACTTTCTTTCTCAATCCTGGAGATTGAACCCAGGGCCTTTGCACTGAGTTACATTTCCAATCCTTTCTATTTTTTATTTTGAGACAGGGTTATGTTAAGTCCCTAAATTGTCCAGTCTGGGCTCAAATTTACGTCAGCCCTCCAGAGTGCTGGGATTATAGGCATGTGCCCTCACACCCAGAGAATGACTCTTTTAAAAGAGAAAATTGTTCCTATTTTCCAAAGGCTAAATGGGGAGTGCAGGAGTGGTGACAGCAGAAACAGAAGGTCTTCCAAGGTAAGAAGGTGGGGATCAGTGCCGGCAAAGTCTGATGAAAGCAGGGTGAGGACACACTGCTGCCAGGGCTGGGGAGCTAGGGAGTCATTCCATGCACCCCAGAGTTGAGGTCTCCACCAGAGAACGTGGTCTTTTCTTATACAGAAGGTTATACACGAGGAAGAATAGATTGCTTTCCATTCATAGTTTGTAGCCTTTGAATAACCCTAAGCCCACACTTACCTAACAGGTCAGGCAAGCATCTCAGGAAGGAGCACCCAAGCATGCCCCAGGTATACTGGGGACATGGGACTTCATTTGAAGAAACATTTCTACCCCGTGTGCATTGTGAGCCCGGAACTTTTTGTCTGAGGTTATCAGGACATCTAGGACCTCGGTGGCTATCTGGCTATAAGGACTGTAGACATTATCCCTAAATCTCCATTGTCCCTCTGTTTTCCATCAACAATAATAAAGCCACACTGCCTTTGATGCCCCTGAATTGTTGAGTCACCCACATGATACTGAACAGAGTAAGATGACCAGGAGACAGCAGCTCAGCCCTGACATCTGCCCAAGGCCAGCAGCAAGAGTTCCAAGAGTTCGATATATGAGCTGGGTAGATGGGGTGGGGGGAGGTCCGTTCAGTCTACCATCTGTCACTGGCCTACCATGCCACCTTGGGTCACTGACTTCCCCACTCCGTGCCATCTGTGAGATGTGCATAAGAGCACAACATGTTCTCTGTCCCTCCTTCGTCCTCTCCATCTTCTGTTCTCTCCCTCCCTCTCTTCCCTCTCTAACGCCTATAAAAGAGAGATAATGTGTCTGTAAAGTGCTTTGAGCTCCTTGGAGATACAAGGTCTATAAATACAAGCTGTTATCATGGTTACCATGGAAACATACACAGAGAACTGAGCTCCAGTCCTGCGTTGGCTGAGGGTAACTGTGGCCTCCTTACCCTGCTGGTTGTCAAACAATCAAGGGTTTTACAAGGCTTTGTGGCCAGGTTGGGGGTGGGGATGGGACTCAGGGCTGAACTTGTTTGCCACTCAACTCCTCTTCATATCACTCATCAAAAACTGCTCTTGTTTGTTAAGGAAGAAGTTGGCCCCCACCAACTGTTAAAACAAGGATGCAAATTATGAAGGCTTCATTTGGAGGCCACCTGGCCCAGGATTCTAATCTGTAACAAGGTTCAGATAAGGAGAATTCTTATGCACTTGAGAACTTACATGTGGCCCATTTCCTTAATTTGCACCCATTCCTGACTTCTCAACTTCAAAATTAAGGCAGATAAAACTTCAGGATGAAGAGACTATGGAGTCTGCTTCTTTCTGTGGGTCTTTATCACTGTTGTCTCCAGGGCCTTGTTCAGTGCCCAGTGCAGGGCAAAGCTACCCCGAGTCTTGGAAACAAAACCAAGAGCAAAGAAGGGCAAGGGACTGAGGAAGACAACCGTCCTTTCCCAACCTGCTGCAATTGGTGAGTGCTGACTTCCACTCAGACCCCAGAGTGCATGGTTCCCTGGCTTGCTTATCTGCTTTCCCACCCTGTGTGTCTCAGTGAGCAAAGGAGGCCTCCTCATTTCTGGTTTCATAGGAGAGCCTAGAATAACCCATCTTGGTTGCTGACCTGAAGGTGTGAACAGTGGCAAGTGCCTGTCTTCTCAAGCCTTTCTGGGATCCTGGGTCAGCAGAGAGCAAAATGGGAAAAGGTTCTAGAAGCAGACATCCAGGGATAAGGGGACCATCTGAGCTACCTCTATTCTCCACCTGTGAGATCAGAAGAGCAGCACCCTCTCCCAGACTTGCAGCATACGTAAGCAAAATGAGGAGCTAAACCCAGAGTTCAAAGGCAGGCACCAGGCAATGACCAATACATGTCCATTCCATTGCATTTATTTGCCAACATGCATGAAGACGTCATTTATGCTGAAGAACATACCTAGCACTTATTCTAAAGGCGAGGCTGAAGTTTCTGCTCCACCAACGTGGGGGTCTGTGCTGCCCTGAGATTTCCTGCCTTCAGGAAGTTGGAGAGTGTGAAGGGAGAGAAAATTTTCCATACCCACAGGAGGCCAGGCGGGACCCGTACAGGACTTGAAGGTTCCAGTGCAAAATGAGAACGGGGTACTGGTTTAAAAATGATTTAACATTTTAAGAGGACGATGACTGAGTATTAAACCAAGCATGGATGAAGACCCTGTACAATTGCAAGGTTCACTCAGTAGTGTGGCCCAAGTGCTGTTATTTTAGACTGAGTCTAAGACAACAACCAGAGAAGGCCCAAGAATGCATTCTTCAAAATGTTCAAGTTCAATAAACTATTCTAAGCTAAACATGACCTGCTGGAAAGGTCATTTCTGGAGGGAAAAGCTCATGAACTGCCACAGGGCGATTAAGGATTGCATAAAATGCATACTGACTGTGCTCAGAGGTTCAGACTGGTCACATATCCTTGCTCACAGAGTGTGGGGAAAAGATCAAATTGTAATTTATTTTTTCCATACTGGGGATTGAACTCAGGGCATTCACACTGAGCTACATCCCAGTCTTTTTATTTTTTGAGATAAGGTCTCACTAAATTGGCCAGGCTGGGCTTGAGCCTGTGATCCTCTTGTCTCAAGCTCCCAGAATACAGGCATGGACCACCTTGCCCAGTTGGAAAGCTCAAATTGTTAAGCATCTAAAAGACATTCATCCATGTATTCGACTGCTCTCTAATAAGCACCTACTGTGTAGGCATGGTGCTAGGCTATGCAAAAAAAATAGTAAAGGGTATTCTCTTCAGACATGAGAATGCTCCAATGACCTCTAAAGGCCCTTTCAGTTGTAGCATTTCAGGATTCCTTGAAGAAAGAAGACATAGGGCCTACCTCCAAGAAACTTACTTCTAGCACAATGGCAGAAACTGCTCTGCACATGATACTTTTCATGGTGCCTGGGTGGTTCAGTGGTAGAATTCTCACCTGCCACAATATTTTTCATGCGTGTTTATAAACACTTTGTCTTTTTTCACATAATATGTGTATACATTCAGTAAGGGGTTAAAATAACTGAGGGAAATCAGACAAAACCCTCAATGGCATTTCATACATTCAAAGTAAAAAATAAAGTCAATATTGAGCTTTCATATGTTCAGTGGTTGGTGTGGTCTCATCTACCCAGGGTGGCTTGGGTCTCTCTCTGAGCTGTGTCTTGCTACCCCAAAATTTTCAGTGAACTAATGAAGTCATTCCAATCCCAAGAACTTCTGTTTATAGAAGGAAGGAAAGAGGGGTGGGTGGGTAGGAAGTGGGAATTTCATCAGATGAATGAGTATTATTTGCCAGGTACTGTAAGATGCTTTTAAGCTTCACATAAACTAAAAAGAAACTAACAGTAGTAGCTAGGTCCCTAATAGCTAATAGGTGGGAATCAAACTCTGATTGAGGTTTGTCTGGTTTTGAAAGCCTCTGCTCAAAACCTGGTTTCAACAAATTCAGGTAAAGAATCCTGTACGAACACCATTAGTAGTCAGACCCAAGTACTGTGGTGCACATCTATAATCCCAACTCTCTGGGAGGCTGAGATAGGAAGATTGCAAGTTCAAGCCTAGCCTGAGTGGCTTAGTGAGATCCTGCCTCAAAAAATACATGGGCTGGGGTTGTAGCTCTGTGTGAAGGCCCTGACTTCAATCCCAAGTACAAAAAACAAAAAATAAAGGTCATACGATCCATTTCCAATGTCTCTCTCGCTCCCCCACCCCGCAAGCCTGTAATTCAGACTGATCTTGAGCTCAATATGTAGCCCAGGCTGGCCTCAAACTCTCAGTGATCCTTCTGTCTCAGCCTCCCAACTTCTGGGCTCGCAGATGTGCACCACCACTCCCGGCTTCATCATGTTCTCTATCAGTGGACAGAAGATGGGGGTGGGGACCACTGTGACTGAATCAAGAGGGGGCTCTGCTCAGCCACACCTTACTGACTCCAAGAGAACCCAGTGTCTTCCTGATAAGTTGGTTGTACCACTGAATGAAAGACAAAAGAAAAAGCCAGCTCTCCCCATGTTGGAAGGGCTCTGCAGGATGGAATGCAGATGCACTGCAGATCAGGCTGGTGCATGGAGGAGGACACTGCATGGGGCAGTGAGACGAGCATAGCCAACCCGGCGGACAGAGCCTCCTTTCCAGCCAGGCCCTTCACCTCCAGATGGAACCACTACTTTCTTTGAGCTTCTGTATTTTGGGGTCTCTGATTTGTCAGCTTAGCACTGAGGGTCAGCCTGTGGCTGAGGCTGCCCACGAACCTATGTCCAATCCAGCCCATTCTACCATCGTTGGTGGGAGAGGCACTGGGGGAGGCAGCAGTTTAAGGACTATCTGTGAAGCCAGCCAGCTGGAGAGGTGCTGGAATTACCAACCCACCACTCAGTAGAGGTCCTAAAAATCCTCCACCTTGAGGAATTAATTCTGTAAGCATCACATACTAAAACCTCCAATGGGTTATGTTTTGCATGTGCAAGTCAACCACCCTCAGGCGGTGAATGCTCAGACTGCCTCTAATTACAGCACAGGGCAGTTTCCTATCCATTTGAAGTCCCACTTTTTATCAGCATCAAATAAGGGATGTGTTAAAATGGGGCACTGGCCTCTGCCCGAGTTTCTGACTCAGTAGATCTGAGCAGGACCTGAGAATCTGCATTTCCAACAGGTACCAGGTGAGCCTGCTGTTTTGGGTCTGGGACTCACACTTGGAGATTCACTGATACACAGCACATACCACACGATTTACAGGAGGTGCGCAACTATGACTGTCATAGTACAGACACAGTCTGCTGACCAATGCTGACATAAACACACCACATCCTGATACCTCAGTATATTCAAATTATAGGGGCACGTTTCCATCCTGTAACTTGGTAAGTAAACAAATACATGATTTACATAACACATATCATCATGCTTATTTGAAGTCAGGCTGTGGGAGCCAGCAGGGACAAAGTGAACAATAATTCCAGACCTGCTGGACAGGGGTGGCACACACTTGTAATCCCAGCATTTGGGAGACTGAGGCAGGAGAATCAGAACTTCAAAACCAGCCTGGGCTACTTAGTAAGTTCAGGGCGAGCCTGGACTATACAGGGAGACTGTTTCCAAAAAACAATCCCAGACCTCATGGAACTTAAATTGTCATGGAAAATGCTATCATTTAGTGAGCTCCTATGAAGTCCTAAATGCTTTACTTGAAGATCTCAAACTCCAAAAAGACAATAAAACATAGCTGTGTGGTCCCAAGATAAGGACAGGAGCCTTTGGTGGTAAATCCCTTTCACAGCGTCAGGGGACTATGGTTCTAAAACCCACGTACTTTCCATCACAATGAAATACATTTGGTTAACTTTACAAAGGGGCTTTTAGCCAAAATACCCTGAATTTTATCATCAAAGGGTTTATTTTTATTATCATAACCTGGAGATATCTCTTAAAGGCTGGGAACCTTCAAGTGTAAGATCCCAGATCACCACGGAGAAAAAGGGAACAATTTGAAACCCTTGGTCCTTTCCAGAACCACCTGACCACGTGAGTTGCTGCTCTGAACCTTCTGGTTTTGGAAGTTTTCTTTGAACATCAACCTTACTATAAACCAGTAGATCCAGGGTTAAAGCCAGGGATCCTTCCTCCCCTTGGCCATTTACTCGGTAACTATTTCCTACAGCCCTTGTGTTCCAGGCACAGTGCTGGGCACTGCGGAGAACATAGAGGGAGGGAATGCTATGTCCCTGCCCTGGAGCTCAGGATTTAAGGAAAACTGCCTTTTCCTACTTGGCCACCAGGTACTTATCTGAGTCCCTCTAGGATTTTTCTTACGTTGTGAATGTTTCACAGTTTCAACATTTTTCCCTTTATTCACGATCTCAATTTATGCTGATATTTTGTTTTAGTTGAGCTTTGTATATTTGGTGAAATATAATGATTTACTTACTTTATTATTTTATTCATTTATATTTAATTTAATTTAATTTTACAGTACTGGGCATGGAATCCAGGGCCTTCATATTGAGCTATATCCTCAGTCCCATTTTTCAATTTTTATTTTTGAGACAGGGTCTCAGTAGGTCTCTACATTGCCCAGGCTGAGCTCAAATTTTGGATTATCCTGACTCAACCTCCCAGAATGCTAAGATTATAGATGTGTGTGTGTGTGTGTGTGTGTGCATGCACGCGCATGTATGCAGTTAAATTGTCTATTTTTTTAAGAAGAAATGATAGCGATTATTCAAGACCTTGGGAGGATGGTTTTTAAAAGGAAGTAGGTCCTGAGGCAATGAGAGAAAAGGACAAAAAGGAATCTTTGGAAGGTAAAGCATCTCCGATCCTTTTAAAAAAGGAACCTGCCCTAAGGAGAAGAAATCTTAGAACGGGAAGAAAGGGTCTTTGGGATGGAGTAAAAGGAGCCAATGGGTGGCCAGAAAGCAAGACAAAAACATCCACCCGAATCTTGCCATGGGCTTTCACCCTCTATAGTTAAACTGCATTTCAACTTCAAGACACAGGATACTCTGTTTTGGTTTCTGTTTAAGGAAACAAGGATTACAGTTTGCCAGCTCCCTGGTTTGGATATCTCGAATAAGTGACCATATGCCTTTCTAAGTTTGGAGGCTTGAAATCAGCCTTGGGTTCCAGGCAGGACTCAGTGCTTGGTTTAGAAGGCCAAAGGGTGGCATTGCACTGGGTCACCAGTCCTCAGAGGACAAGGGCTGGTGCGGGAGGCAAGACAGGGAGTTACTCCTAACAATCAAGTCTTTATTTCCTTCAAATTCTCCCTGCAGAGATGCTACCCAGAAGCTCATGATGAACACACATCCACATAACATAGCCTTGACTCCCTAAGCTCAGCTGCGAGCTTTCTCCCCCATTTCCCTGGCATTTTCAGATGTCAAAGACCAGAGTAGTAGGACAAGTTTATTTCTATTCTTCTCCTTCCTCCTCCTCCTCCTCCTCCTCCTCCTCCTCCTCTTCTTCTTCTTCTTTTCTTCCTCCTCCTCCTCTTCCTCCTCCTCCTCTTCCTCTTCTTCCTCCTCCTCCTCCTCCTCCTTCTTCTTCCTCTTCCTTTTCTTCCTCTTCTTCTTTTTTCTATTTGAAATGGAGTCTTGCTACGTAGTTCAGGCTGGCCTTAAACTCACTATGTAGCCCAGCCTGGCCTCCAAGTTGCTGCAATCCTCCTGCCTCAGCCTCCTGAGTGCTAGTCTCCCCAGACTCCTCACATCCTCGACAGTGGGATTCTAAAGCTTTTCATTTAAGTGACCTGGGAAGACTGTTCACATGCAGTTCCTGAGCTCTAGCCCCATTCTCTGATTCAGGAGGACTGCCATCTGGCCAGGAATCTGCATTTTAAGGAAATTAACCCAATAAATTTGATGCTCAATGTCAACAGACTGAGGAATAATACAATTTACTGCATGAGGGTTGGAGACAAGTGTGTGGAGAGCGCCCCTCCTCTCTTCTGCTGAATGACTGAGTGCATACTGTGTGCCGTGACTGTGGCAGGCACCCGGACATTAAGGCAGGGAAAGTCTGTCCTCATGAGGTCAAAGAGTAAGCCAATAATCACACAAATGAATGCAGAACTACAGCTGTGGCCAATGGCACCGAGAAGTACACAGAGGCAGGAAAACCCCTGCCAGTCTTCTTAGCACCTTCTCTGTCTCACCTCCCCACCCTCTAAGGCTTTGCTCTCAGGATGGATTGTCTGTTTTACCACAAAAGAAAAGGATCTGAACTTTCTCCCTGAAAAAGAAAGTGTTAGATAATGGTCCTCCTCCCCACTTGGGTATTTAAAACAGGTCTGGACAATGCTGAGGAACACTGAGCAAATCACCGTGGGTTGCATTTCCCTCTTGTGGCAAGGACACTGGCATGGCCTTTAGTTTTTAGCTGGACAATGGTGCCCAGAGAGAGGATCACAGTCCCAGGTACCCTCAGAGCTTAGTGCCGCCCTAGGGCCACGTTTCCTTAGGAATGAGGGGTGTTGGCAGTGATGTCACAGTTCCCCCAACAAACTCCAATCTGCTTCACTCTAGTTCTTCCTTTAGAAAAGAGTACTCCAGACTCCGCACCTCTCAGTGTTGTGTGTGTGTATGCGTGCGCGCGTGCCGCAATTGAACACACATTACTGGGGATTCAACCCAAGGCCTTCAAGGTAAGCTATATCCTCAGCCCTGTTTTTTAAATTTTAATTTTGAGACAGGGTCTCACTAAGTCACTGAACTGCCCAGGCTGCTTTGAACTTCCTATCCTCCTGCCTCAGCCTCCCACAGTGCTGGTATATTATAGGCACACTCCATCACACCCAGTTATTTTTCCTTTATTTAAAAAATATTTCTTAAAAGCCTAACAAACAAATATTTTTTCCTAATGCTAGGCATGCTCCCATCTCCCTGAGTCATATGTACATTATGCATGCTTTTCTGCATGCTTTTCCTACCTGCCCCACCCTGTCCCATGTGGCAGGCAGGCTGGGGCAGGGCCTCCCAGCTCGAAAGATGGAGGACCACATCCCTCTCCATGTGTGCTCCTGACACCCTGGGTAAAAACACCAGGCTGTGTGGCCACTTCCACCCCTCAGTGCCCTGCAGAGCCCGGCACAGGGAGCCTCACTGGAAGAACACAGTGAGAGAAATGCTCCTCCCTCTCCCGTCTTCCTGTCCTGGAATCCTCACAGTCGGCTCACAGGGGCCCACCTCCCACACAGGGGGCGTCTCCCTCCTCTAACTCCCTTTGTCACTCTGGTCTGTGGCATTCACTGGAGCGCACAACCACTGCCCACTGTGCATGGCTGCTGGCTCGTTCAGGGCATTGTGCCTCCTCCCCAGCCAGACTGTCCCCTGTGAGAAGTCCACACCGTGTCTGAAACAGCCTTTGTGATCACTTTGGTTTCCAAGGCAATACGATGCGAACAGCAGGCAACTGACCAATGAGGGGTGGGTGAATACAGGCATCCAAGAAGAGTTTTTAGAACTGTGACTTACTGAAGATTTACATTATTTGGAGAACTTTTAACATGAAAAACAAAGAGGTCTTACTCTGACGGCACAGAAAAGATTGAATTAGGCCCAGTGGTCTTGAGCCTGGATTCTTGAGTCAGATTCTGGGGTTTGAAGGTGGCCTCCCTTCCTCTGGCCCTAGAGACAATCTATGGGAGAGTTAGTTACCCCATTTGTAAAATGAAGATAAAAGTAATAGGGCCTAGTTGGGTGGGTATGGTGGCGCATGCCTGGATCCCAACATTATGGAGGCTAAAACTTGAGGAGCACCGGGAGTTCAAAGTTAATGCAGTTTTTCTTCTGCAGTGCACCTTCTAATAATGCAGAATTAAATGAAGCAAGAATTCCTGGGGAAGCCAGGGGTTAGTGATTCTATTGTTGTTCATTCCTCTCATGCACATGAGCAGTGCCCTTGGTGGCCTCCCTGTAAGGATAGGTACAGAGAAGACTTTTAGAGCCAAGAAACAAAGTCAGGTGTGTGTGTGTGTGTGTGTGTGTGTGTGTGTGTGTGTGTGTGGTAACACTGTGCAACTTGACAGGAGGCCATCAGGGCTTTAGGACTGCTGTGTGACTCTTCAGCAAAAGGGTTCTGCCTTTTGGTGTGACAGGTATAAAACACTCAAAGTTGTCATTTATTAATGTTATCATCCAGCTATAATACAGATACATGAACAGCCAATTTTTCTAAAGGATTTGCTCCTGGAGAACATAAAATTCTCCTCAATACTCAGTAGATAAATGAGTATAATAAACTAAGTTGTAACCCAGTTTATGCAAATTATTTAGCATTTTTTGTTTTGTTTTGTTTCCCAGCTCCTCCCCAAAGTAAAAGCAAGATAGCTTTTTTTCATTACTTCCCTTTGTTTGGTCCCTGCCGACTAACTGCATAGAATTTATTTCTAGAGTGATGTGGAAAGGTACAGCATCTCAGAAAGAAGAATATTTTACGGGTACAGGAAGTTGCTCTGGGTATGTGGCTGCTCACCTGTCACCTGCTTGTCTGAGAGTGCCTGCCTGCCCCAAGTCAGCTACCAGCCAGGCAGTCGCTTGATGCTGTGCAACTCCCTGCTTCTTCGTATCTTGGCCACACCAGAGGGAGCCACATGGGCCATTGTAGTGGATGCCTGGGTCTCGCAGCAACCTGTGACCTGCTAGGAAAATGAGAGCTGTGCCAATCTGATTCCCTCTGCTTGGAATTCAGACCAAGAGCAGAGAAGGCTTTGCCAATTAACAGTGGGATCAAAAGAAAGGCAGGACCATGAAACCCTTCTCTGGTTAGCTCCACTCAGGCCGAACTGGGCAATGGGGCAGCCCAGGAAGCGGAGAGAGTCAGGGGGTGTTGAAGGCAGCTGAGTTGCTGCAAGGGTGATGGTTAGAACCACCCAGAAGGGTCCCGGGATACCCAGGTTTGTAGTGCCTTGTCCCAGAGTCCAGGGACTGGGGCCCCTTGCCCCTGCTTTCTAAGCACCCATTTCACTTGAGTTAGATTTTGAGCAGGGTAGTGTCCTTGGTTTTTTTGCAAGCACAAAATCTTTTCCTAAAACACTTACATACCTATATGTCTATAACCTAGCACTTAGGAGGCTGAAGCAGGAGGATTGCAGCCTGTCTGTGGCCAGCCTGGGCTACATAGTTCATTCAAAACCAGCCTGAACTACATAACAAAACCCTGTCTCAAACAAAACAAAACAAAAACCACTCATGTGATTTCAGCATTAGGCCTCGGCTCAAGAAATCCATGAGGGCATAGTGATAAAAATGTGTGTGTCCAGATGACACATAAACATGAGTGGACCCTCCACACTCCTCAAAACCAGAGCCCTGCTTCAAAAAGGCCAGTGATAAATGAGAAATCACGCAGAAGAAAGCAACACATATGGTAAGGGGGTCAGATGAAAGCTACCTCATGGAAGGATTGAAGAAAGGGGATTTTTTTTTAACTTCAGAAAGTAAAAATTAAGGAGATGGGAGAGATTTTTTTCAATATACGTAGAACTGCCACACGGCAAAACATGCAGCTTCTTCGAAAGTCAAGAACTAAGACAGTGAGACAGAAGCTTCTAAGGAGATAGGGTTTAGCTCAGTTTCTCAACAATGGGAAGTTTTGCTGCAGGTAGGGAGTAGGTAGGCCCTGGGAGGTATTCAACTCCTTAACTGGCTACTTTGTCTCCTGGGACAAGGGGTTTGGACTGGGGGCCCTCTCACGTTATCTTCAGCTCTAAACACAAGGACTTTATCTACAATGACTACCATTATCTCCTGAGTCTTTCACTAAAGTTGCACTAAAAATCTGAAGATTAAGCAGACCATAAAACAGACATTTCCTTTTATCTCCAAAAGATGTCAAGTCTTCCAGGACAAAACGAGTCATAAAATACAGTGTGGCATCCTCATCTCATCTACACCTGTCCCTGGGGCAGAGAACATGCCTCATGTGTATGGCCTCTCACTGACTGTGATGACGCCTCTCAAGGAGCAGGGTGTCCATAGTCCCTTTTAAGCAGATAAAAGGAACCTTTTTCTTTTTTTTTTTTTTGAGATGGTGTCCTGCTATGTTGCTCAGGTAGAGCTCAAACTCCTGTGACCAAGCAACCCTTCTGCCTTAGCCTCTCTCCATCACTGGGACTACAGGTGTGCTACTGTGCATAGCTTCCCCTTCTTCCCATCCCATGCCAATGCTGGGGTTTAACCTAGGGCCTTGCACATGCTAAAAAAAGTGCTCCACCTCTGGGCTACCCACACCTCCAGCCCAGGAAGTTTATTATTTATTTATTTTTTGACACAGGACCTGGTTGAATTTCCTGGGGTGTCTGGCCTCCAACTTGCAATTCTCTTGCCTCAGCCTCCCCAATACTTGGGATTAACACACCTGGCTTAGGTACCATACTTTATTTTTTAAAGAGTAGAAGATGGACTGGTTCTTGGTGCCAGACAGTTTTCCAAAGGAAAAACAAACCCAACTCAACCAACTTACCCACACTGGGAAGTACTAAGGAGCAGGCAGACTGGTTCTGAAAGCTCAAACAATAGTCTGTCATCACCTCCCCACTGGACTTCATCCTCCCATCTCCCAATCACGCAAAGCAGTCATGCTTTCTCGCAGAGACCGTGTCCCTCTATGGCTCTGCTAGGATAAACGGAGTTAAAAACTGTATCTTCCATCTACTATTCACACACCTAACCTGACAAAGGCCATGGTGGGTGGAGAGGAATCCCAGTTTATCTAACTACTGCACATATGCCAACAGAAGAGCAAAAAGCAGCTTCTGGAAGTCTGCCAGACAGGATTTGGCAGCCAAAGTAACAAGCAGGTAATGACTCCCACAGATATGAGGAGCCCAACTTACCAGCGGGCCTTGGTCAAAAGGCCCCTTTTCATTATTTTCAAGCTGGGTCCTCATGCAGGGCCAGGATTCAATTTCAGACCTGGTGATACAGGAAAGTGCCAGAATGACCTCAAATGAAAGTGGCAAAGGATTATTTCTTCTCTGGTTTCTCTAAGAAACCAGAACCAGTTGGAGAATGATTTGTTTTTCTAGGAAGCCTGAGGGGGTCCACTAATAAGCACAGAGTGGTGTCCTCCTGGATGGTGTGAGGGCACTCAGCCCAGCCTCCAGGCAGGTCTTGCCAGGTGTCCGTCTGCAGCCCTGCTCTGGAGACCAGCTGCAGCCCTCTGCAAGGCCTTCTTCCAGATCTGTGCCTTCTGCCTGCTTTGCACTGCAAACACAAACCCAGCCTGCCACTGCGCCATCCCCGCTACCAGGATGAGTCACCATGCAACACATCCCCTCATCCCTGCCACTCTGTACTTAAAATACCCTGGGGCTGGCTGAGAAGGGCCCCGCCTTGTGTGAGCACACGTGTGGATGTGGGATTGGCAGCCTGGCCCTCCTCAGCCCTCTGCAGAGAGGACTGCATTGTGTTTGCATGGGGTTCAGAAGCCGAGGGCACAGACAGCCAAAGCCTGGAGGGGTTCTCCTTTGCAGCTCTGCTTCTCTCCCTGCAGCCAGTCAAGTGGCACCCTCTCTTGCAAGCACTTCCCTGTTAACCTCTGATCTCTGGCACCAGGATCTTACTACGGATGGTTGCTCTGTCCAGCCTTAGCATCTGCCTAGCCACTTCGCTACCATCAGGGCTGTCCCATCTGCTTTCATCTGCTGGACTCTCCCACCTCTGCCTCCAGGATTCTGCCTGGATCCCAATAGCATCTAGTTACTTCCTCCTTGGAATCTGCCATTCTCTCTCAGCAGAGGGCCCGACTGCTCGCTGTCTGCTGTCCTTCCTGCTCTCTGCTGCTTCTCCTTTATCCACACACACACACAGCATTAGCCTAGGGCAGCACCAATCACAGGACTCCAGAACCAACCCTCTTCCCTAGCTGCCTAGAGAAAGGGATGAAAAAATCACACCCCTCCTTGCGAGTCTTTACCTCCTAGCTAAGACTTTCTTCCTACTTCCTCCTGGAGAAAAGCCCTTCCTCTTGCAGAGATGTTCCTTCCCCAGGCATGCAAGGGACAACTCTCTTGGCTCCCCAAGGCCTACACTGCCCTCTGCCCAGCCACAAGTCACACGTGTTTTGCTTTCACCCTGCTGCTGCTGCTATAGCACCCTGCATGGATGGGCTTGGGACACAGCCCTGCCCAGTCCAACCCGAAGGGACATTATGTACTTGAGTTGTTCATTACTCAAGTTAGAGAAGGTCACGGAGCAGGAAGCAGGTTGGGGAGCAAGGGGAAAGGTAGCCTAGAGGGTGGGGAATTTGTCAGGGTGACCTCCTAGGGCCTGATGGGAATGCAGAGTCTGGCAGGGGCTAACTGGCAGTGAGAAGGTGGTAAAGTCCGAGCCACAGCCCTAAGGTTAGACAAGGTCATGAGGAAATACAGTAGTGGAATTATAATTAAGCCAGCTACTTAACAGCCCATGCTCTGGACCTGGTACAGTGCTTAATGCTTTCCCACCCCACTCCCCCATAATCTTTGCTACAATATTTCACTTCACTTTTATAACTAAGGGGACAGCCCAGGAGACAACAACTGACTTACCCAAGGTCACACAGTGGGCAAGTACTGAAGCTGGGAACATGAATGAGTCTGTCCTGCTGGTCCTCAGGTGGGGAGGGGCTGGCTGGGTGAAACCCTTCCAGGTGCTCTGGGCAAGATGGCAGGTGCAGGGTGTGGTGACCCCTGGGGCTGAGAGTATGTTCCCCAGCAGCAATAGCAGGTTGGGGTGCAAACTTGGGAGCGCCCAGGAACCCCAGGGATAGCTCATTTGGAATAAATGCTGCACTGACTAGGCAGCCAAGACCCTCAGGAACTTCATCAAAAGCTGGGGGACAGTTCACAGGTAGCAAGGGGCAAAGACTACAGTTTGAGGGGGAGCTGTCTTCCAGAGTAAGACAGTAGGTCAGGGACAAGAGAGAATGCTTATCTTTGGCAGCCATAGTATCTGTCTGCTTGGCATTTGCCTTACCCCTGGAGAACTCAGGTAGGAGACTTCTTTTTTTCAGAAAAAAAAAAAAAAAAGAGGGTTCTAATTAAAACTTTGTTTTACTACATGCTTCTAGGGAGGAGAGGAGACAGAGATCAAGGGTGAGCTCAGGAAGGGAACCCTATTTCCTTCAACCACTGCATCCCTTCTTTCTTTGCCTGCCCCCTCCCTTCGTGGGGCTGATTCTGCCCTCATAGTCTCTTCCCTATTACATTGGTGGGCACTCAACAAATATAACAAATATGCCCTTCCTGCAGGAACCCCTGCAAGATGCAACTACAGCCTGGAGGGACCCAGGCATCCTTATCTTCAGGTGTAGCGTTTGCCCTTGGTTCTATTTTTTTTTTTTTTCTTTTGTCTTTTTGAGACAGTGACTCTCTATGTAGTTCAGGCTGGCTCTGAGCTCACTTTGTAGCCCAGGCTGTCTCGAACTCGGAACGATCCTCCTGCCTCAGCCTCCTGAGTGCTGGGATTACAGGCATGTGCCACCACACCTGGCTTCTCTTGGTTCTTTCACCAGCTCAGGGCTTTTCTACACTACACACTTCAGGGGCAAGCAGGAGCCTCTCGACAGTCGGCTCACACCTTTGTCCTTGACCCAGCCTGCAGCAGTGGTTGGGGCTGGCTGAGCATGTGGCTGCCTCTCCCCTCACTCTGGCTTCATCAGGCCGGCCCAGGTCCTACACATGAGCCTCCGGAGGTCTTGTTCAGTATTCCCAGTCGGGCTTGCCTTAGGCCTACAGTTGACCTCAGGGCTGACCTTGGGGACAGAAGGTGGCCTTAGCAGCAACTCCCTGTCGAAGAAACCTTCTGAGGCCTATCCTTTCCAAGGGGTAACCTGACCACAGGGACGGGAGTTCTCTGTAGTGGCTCGAGTGTCCCCGGGTTTTCTGCCGTGTCACTGCCTGTGTGCACTTGTGAAGGTGCTCGGGGCTCGGTGGAGGGCCTGGAAGCACTGGAGTGGCTTCTCTAGAACGCAAGGTAAAGGACTGAAGGGTACTGCACTACAGGCCGGCTGAGCCACGTCTGGCCCTAGGAGCTGAGTCCTCCCACGTGCGCTGAGGCCCTACTGTAGCGCCGCGGTCGGTGGTCGGACCCCTGGAGGGGTGAAAAGCCTGCCAAAGGGCACACCGGCCACCACCGACCCGGGAGGGGCGTGCCAGAGGCTGACCGCGGGGAGGCACTGTTCCAGGGCAACACTGGCTTGGGTCTCAACCGGCTCCGCTAGGACGCCTCTGGGAGTGCCCTCCGGAGCCCTGCTCCCGGCCTGGGTGGGTCTGGCAGCGGTCCTGCTGGAGGTGGCTCAGGCCGCCCACAGGAGCAGTGCGCAACCTGGGCAGCCTGCCGGGCGGGCCTGGACCCAGAGGGTGGGCCGGAACTGCGGTGGGGGCGGGGGCGGCAGGTGCTGGAGCGGCCGGTCCCGGGGTGACCTTGCCCCAGCCGGTCTGATGGGTGGGCCTGCAGCCAGGGCACGAGGGAGGTGCGAGGGAAGGCGGGAGGGGAGGGCGCCCCTCTTCCTCGCCCCGCCCCGCCCCGGCCCCTCCTCGGCCCCTCCTCAGCCCCTCCTCAGCCCCTCCCGACGCCCCAGCCGCACTTCCAGCCGCCAGCACTCTCCTGCAGCCCTCTCACCATCTACCGGCGCCTTTGTGCTGGCCCCGCGTCCTGCCCCACTGGGGACCAGGCTCCGCCCCCCGCCGGCGATTGGTCCTCGTGCAGCCGGTGGGCGGGCCCCGCGCAGAGGCGCGCTATATGTAGAGGTGGGGCGTGCGCCCTCAGCCACCTTCTTTAGCTCTTGGCTGGTGCGTTCGTCTGCTGGGTCTGCAGTCCATCGCTCTGTCCGTCCGTCTGTCGTCGACTGTCGCTTGCCCCTCGTCCGTCCCCACTGAGGCCGCAGAAGGCGGGGACCCCGCGCGCGGCAGCGACAGCGGCAGCGGCGGGTCCGCGAGACCCCGAGCCCCGCGCGGGCGAGAGCGTGCGTGGCGCGCACCGCAGTCGCAGTCGGCGCTGCCGGTCCCGCCCCGGTCCCGCCCCGGCCGGCGCGCGCGTCGCGCACTCGGGCTTCGGGCACCGCAGCGCGGCGTGAGCCTGCGGAGAGCCCGCCAGGGACGCCTGAGCTGCGTGTCTGCCTTTGCGGCCGCCGACCGCCACCATGGCCCGCGGGAAAGCCAAGGAGGAGGGCAGCTGGAAGAAGTTTATCTGGAACTCGGAGAAGAAGGAATTCCTGGGCCGAACCGGCGGCAGCTGGTGTAAGTCCCCGGGTCGGGGCGCGGGCGGGGTCCCCAGGCCGGGGGCGCCGGACTGAGCGCCGCTGTGGGCGCCGCTGTGGTCTCGTCTCTTTCGGGGCATCGGAGCCCTTCCCTCCAGGAAAGCTCAGGCTGCGGGAGACTAGGTCTGTCTCTCTCTCTGGCTACATCCCGGGTCCTTTCAAAAGTGAGGTTTGGAGCTGCGAGGGAAAGCTCTGGAGGTAGTCGGGTGGGATGCAGGCGAGGCTGTGTGCCGTAGCATCTTTCTTGTCGTCACACGTAGGTACCTGGGAGGGAGCGAGGATGGGAACGGGAGGAGGGATCCATGCACACTGCGGCGTTCTATGGCCATGACTGGAGTCATCACAGCCCAGAGAAATGGCCCAGAAATGGCCCGGCAAGCTCCCTGCTCCTGAGTTTAAGACTTTGCCAGAAACATGGCCAAGTTTGATTGTTTTTCAAGGTCTCCGTGGACAGGTGCATCCCAGTAGCTTGGTTTGATGACAGTCAAGGGTTAGTGTAATAAACACTGTACGTGGCAGAAATGCAGAAACAGACAGTTTTAGGAGATTTTGTGCAGCCTGTTGCTTCGTTGAATGGACTCCCCCACCCCATTGAAAATTAGATGTTACAGGGTTTTTTTGCCTCTCTACAGCCCGGAAGGTTGCCTTTTCTTTAAAGGTCATTTTGAAGGGCAGAGTTGTAGGCAAATCTATGAGTCGTGACTGCAGAAGGGAGGGAGAGAACTCCCCCATGCGGCATCGCTGCCCCTCCCCCTCCAATATCATCATCATCATCATCATCATCATCACCACCACCACCTCTGCAGTCCATAAGGGAACCCTGAAAAGGGGCCGCTGCGGTATTCCTGTTTGTGAGGATCTGTGGGAATCAGTAGAAGAATGAGTCAGGGAAATAGTGCTTGGCTGACATTTTGAAATTGAAAAAGCTGGAATATATGATTTTTGTAAAGAAAAAAAAAATGCTCCCTGTAGTGAGTCTGTCAAGGCTGAAAATGAAGGGTTAATAATGCATCACACTTCAAGGTTAAGCAAGGTGAAACCTCCCTGGCATTACTGGGAGGCACAGGTATCCCTGAGCCATGAGAAATAGGGTTTGTAATGTAATGGCCTTTTATTTCATTTTATTTTGAGGAGACAAGTCTTCAGTGAGATTATGATCCCAGTCTTTCGGGCACATGGGCTCCCGTGCTTCCTTGATATGGGTGGGAAACCCTGAAGCACTTAGAGGTGTGCAGGGTGAAAAGCTCCTGGCCCAGGCCATCTCCTAGCAACTCCTTGCAACTTGAGCAAGGCCCAGAGGTGCACTGCGGAACAGGGCCTCCTGCCTGGGTCAGCTGGGGCTTCTTTTCTCCCTAGTGGTCTGACCTGCTCTAGGTTTGGGGGGGCAGTGGCTGCATGAACTCCAGGCGCGTTGTGAAATTTGCCCTCTAGTGTTTTTCTCCGTCATAAATGTATTTCTTTCCTCATTCCAATTCCATGCTTCTTCTAAAGATAATATTTGCTTTAGAGGGTAAGGCAGTATGGACAGCTTGTTCTTTAAGCCAAGATTTAATGAAACAGCACCTTCACGACTAGGAGAGAGTTAATGTCTGTCTTGATGTCACATCCTGCAGGGTACCAACACGTTGATTTGTGAGTGTGGTCATTTCCTTTCCTTCCATTTTCCAAGGAGCAGGTGCTGGACTAAAAATGCAGGTTTTCATTTTGTGCTAACATGTCTGCTCTTTTCTGGCAATGTGAGGCATGAGAGAACCTCTCTTGGGCAGAGGAAGTGGCCATGATGGCTGTCTGGTGGGTATAAAATGCCCTTTTCCCAGCTCTGGGCCTAAGACGGATGCCCTTGGGATGAGGGCAAAATGCCCTTGGCTCAGTTTTGCTTATAGGTAGGTTTTTTTCTTAAACCAAGATGGATGCAGGAGACTCAGGCCTGTCACCTGGTGGAGAAATCACAACATACAAACCACTTTGTGCTTTCCACCTTTTTATTAAGCTAATACAAGCATTGGTGGGTTTTATATTTACAGCTGGGCTTAGATGCCTTTTTTTTTTTTTCTGCCTGTGACCTTTTGAAGGGTACAGTTCTTTCCTAACTGAAAACCACTTACTTTTTCTTTACAAAGAAAGGAAGAAAAATTGCTTACAAGGGGAAATGCCTCTGAAGCTTATCTACCCCTCCATAGTGCCACCCAGGTAGTCTCTGCTACTTATCCTCTAGCGTTTTTTCTTTTTCTTTTTTGGAACAGCCCCCTGGTGGCTTGTGTCTGGGAGAGCCCACTCAGAGGCCTGCCACACCCGCAACCAGGTGACCTCACAGAGTAACTGGGAGATTTTGCTAAGTAACATCTTGGAGAGGAAAATTTCTCCCTTCTCTTAGGGTGTCCTGTGGGCAGAATGGAAAGGCTGTGCATTCTTGAGTTTAATCAGTGTGTTTGCAAAATGGCTTATTTTTCCGTTGCTCTATTTGTATTTTAAACAGTAGCGTCAACTATGTAGCTTCCTATATTGTTAGAAGTAGGTATTTGGAGTCTGAGGAATGTATATAGAAATGGAGTTATTAGAAGAAACAAATGTGATCAAAGCTAAGAGCTTATCTAAGAGGAGAGTGGGAAGGAAGAGACTGTGAATCAGGGCCATGGAGCTCTCTTGCTGACTGTGTTATACCAACTCTTGCACCTCTTCAGGGCATTCACTGGAAAAATTTTCCAGATCTCTTGACGTCACAGCCTTGCCATTTGCCTACTGCTGCCTGGTTACAGTATGCAGCAATTAACCCTTGTCCTGCTGCAGGGAACCCTCAAGCTGGGCAGCTCTGTAGCTCTGCGTTATGCAACCTTTCAGTCTTCCTTATCTTTGCTTTTGCCTTTGCCTTTTTCTTTGTTCTTTAATGGAGGAGGAAAGGGATTATTCATAATCATTTTCATGGAGGCATTTCTGTGTTTTTGCTTGTTTTTAACAACTCTAAACCATGATTGTCCTGAACTATTCCTGATTGGAGAGTTGGGCTTTTGGATGCATGGGGAGAGGCAGTTGGTGAATTTCCACAGTCCGGTGCCCACCCTTCCCTGCATCCAACCCCTCACTGGTGTACTTTCTTTTCAGTAATACCTTTTGGTTCTATGGCTTTTCCTTAAGGCCCCTGGTGTTGAATGCGTGAGACATGGATCTTTTAGGAAGCAACCTGAGTCTCCTCTGTGCAGTCTTGTGTCTAAGTCCATACCTTCCAGTTGGCTTATTCCCACTTTCACATGCACGTCAGGTTGTTTGGCCAGCAGGACTGCGAGGCAGTGCCTAGTACAGCTTGTTACTCTAGCTAATCTGGGAGATAATCCTGGTAAACCAGTAACTGATAGCGCATTTTAGTTTTTGAGCTCCCCCTCCATTTACAACTGCTTCATCCTCTCTTCTGTTACCATGTGAACGATGAGAAAAAGCAAATGCAGGTCATCAAGTCAATCATGACTCAGGAGACGAAATGAGAAATGTGTAGGCCAGTTTTATGTAGGATTTCCTTTAGTTTGTTTGTTTGTTTGTTTTGTTTTTGATCCCTCCCTCCACCATGAAAAAGAAAATATGCTCAGCCAGTAACGCACATTAAAGGTAGAGTGGTAGTGTGGTAGCAGAGAGGAGAGCAGGTTTCTCTGCGTTCATTGCTCTCTCACCCATCCTGGCATAAAAACTCTCAAGCACTTAAGCAAATGGAGAAGCAGAAGAGCCTGGATCGCAGTATTTAATGTCAAGGGATAAGCAAGCAAAGAAGACATGTCTCCAAGGGACTATGTCGTTATATTTTAACTGTATTGCATAAGCACTCAAACATGGCTTCAGGTTTTTCCTGGTGATCCTCATGTTTTTGTTTTCGTTTTTTGTTTTTCAGGGACTAAATCTATTTCCAACAGACTCTCGGTTGTAGTTGAACCTTTCTCCACCTCCAGCCTCCTAACGAGAGTGAGGTTCACTCACCGGAGCAGTGCTGACAGGGGCTGCTCTGCAGGGCCGGGTGGGGGCGTCCGTTCCTGCTGGGGAAGGTTAGGCTTTCCTTGTGTGCATGTGACTCTGTCATGCCTGTGCCTGTCTGTTCTCCTCGTAGTTAAGATCCTCCTGTTCTACGTGATATTTTACGGCTGCCTGGCCGGCATCTTCATCGGAACCATCCAGGTGATGCTGCTGACCATTAGTGAGCTGAAGCCAACCTACCAGGACCGGGTGGCCCCACCAGGTAAGTCCACAGAAACAGGCTTTGTTCCTTCAGAGGCAGAAGCGATGGCCCCTTTTTAACTGAGGGAACAAAAACAAAAACAAAACAAAGCAAAACAAAAAAAACACCTTTGAAAATTGTTCCATAATGTAGTTTTCAACCCAGCATGGAAAAATAGGAATTTATCTCCGCCGCAGCCATATCTCCTGCCCGCATTGCAGGCAGAGCTCCTGGGGTTGGAGACGTCTTATTGACACAGCTCTGGAGTGAGGGTGACAGGCTAGTCCTTGCCCCTTCCTGCCTCTCACCAGCTCTGTGACGAAGCACGTCTGCTCTGGGACTTGGGAGTCCCCGGCGTCCCTGGCCCTAGTGCCCCAAAGGCATGGTGAGTGGGATCACCGAGGGGCCTTACTGGCTTTAACCCCCACACCTCACTCTCTCAAGGGGCTGCTTCAGATGAATCCTGCGGAAAAGGCAGGCTGGTTCCCGTTTTGAAAGGTTAACTCGTGTTTGGGGCTGACTAGAAGCACCGAGACAGGCCACCTGTGCCCAGGGAGGGCAGCCTGGACCGCAGGGGTGTGTTCTCCCACATGCTGTTGATTTGTAGTTTGACCTTGAACAGAGTCACTCTCCGCACTTCTCCATATTTACGTCTGTATGTTTAACGAGCCCCATTTATTGGCTTTGTAAACCCTCTTTGCGGTTTTAACTACACTTAAAGGCCAGAAAGTAAATGCAAACTGCGGCCAGATGTGGACGTCCAGAACTCTGGGAGGCTGAGGCAGGAGGATCACAAGTTTGAGCCCAACCTGGGCAACTTAGTGACTTTGTAAGACCCTGTCCTAAAATAAAAATAAAAAAAGGGGGCTGAGGATATAGCTCAGAGTGAAGACCCTGGCTTTACTCCTTAGTAACTCCTTTCCCAAAGGAGGAAAATACAAACCTCCACAGGAATCCCTTGCTGTGATTCAGGTGTCCACACCAGTCACACAACATGTGGAAGGCCCACTGCCCTTGTCCCTATTTGAACTCTTTTAGAAATTGTCTGGAGGATCTAGAAAGGGGAAGTGTTGTGTGACTTCCAGTTTCCCCTCTGTAGAAGACTTTGAGGTTTCTGCTGGAGAGGAGGCGGCAGTGATTTATTCCTTCTCTTGTTTTCTGCATGACAGTAGTTTAATGACAGCTATATGAAGGGGACAGTGTTGAGGCCACACGTGTGGCACTGAGGCCTAGGTCAAGTGCCAGTCCGTGTTGCAGTCTCTTGTGGCTCCCCCTGGGTGTGGGAAAGAAAAAAGTCTTTAGAGATGGCAACATTGTCTTTTGGTCCTAAGTCAAATAGTCTTATACTGTAAGAAAAACCCCAGATATTGCCCAGTAAATTTAGATAGGAAGTAGAAAAATGTAAAATGACTGAAGCTTGCTTCGTAATCCAGTTTCTAGCAACAGTTTCCTCCTAAAAAGTGGGTCTTTGGAAGGGTTGAAGCAAGGATTCTGATGTACAGAGAAAATTAGATTCTTAAATGAATGTGTTTTACATGGGCTTCTGTGATAGTAAATCATAATTTGTCCTTTCGTGTCCTCTTCCATTAGAATTTTTACAGTAGCATTAGTAATAATGGTAATATAATGTTGATCTTTTTGTTTTGCCACTTAAAACTTAACTCTTCAATCATATTTATTTATAATTCTTTCACTCAAAGCCACAGATGACTGTGAAGTCAAACATTTTCTTTCATTTCCTGATTTTAAAACAATGGTCCTGTGCTTGCTTAGGCAGCATATATATAATAAAACAATGATCCTTTAATTGAGATTCAGTCTTTATTAAAATAACAGATTTTCTCCATACTCTTTGATGAAAGGGAAATTTCTCCTCTGAAAATAAATAGCTCAAGGATCCACCGTTGAAAGTAAGAACTTGCAGATGACCTTGCCTTGACCATCTGAGGTGCCCTGTCCCTTCCAGCACCCCCCTTCCTTCTAACCCCCCCTTCCCAAAAGACGTGTTCTTAGTCCCTATATTTAGTGTGCTCTCAGCAGCTGGACTGACCTGACAAACCCTCACTTCTCCAAAGGAATGCTTGTGGCTCATCTTGGAAATATGCACTCATGTCCTTTGGTCTGAGTCACAGGAGAAGTCTTCAGTCCCCTACCTTCCCTGTTCTCTGTTCTGTGTTCTGTCTTGGTGACATCCCTGGTTTTTCTTTCTCTTATCCATTGCATTGTCAGGAGAGCCTGCCAAGTGACATGACATTCATTTGATGATGATGGTAACCTTCAGCTAGGTTAGCAAGTGCTGGCTGCTAAGTATGGCCCTTGGATGGTCCCTGAGCCTGCTGGACCCTCCCTGCCTCAGTATCTTTCAGAGCTGATATTAAGAGTTTGTACTCTGGAGAGATAGTAACAGTTCCTAAAGGGTGCTTACTGAACAAATTCATGGAAGAAAGTCTCGACAATTTTTTGATTTCAGTTTACTGTCTCTAAGCCTCCATTTTTATACTGGTAATACCCCACGATGATTAAGTGAGATGATAAGTATATAAACAAATACTACTTTATGGTGACCATTATTACCTAAGGGTAGCTATTGAAAGCAACCTCTTGTTATTTCTAGCCCTATGCTTCCCCTAAAAGTAGCGGTTTCTCCTTTTTTGGATACTGAATTTTTCAGACTGTGAGCTTTGGATAATGCAGCGGGGATATGGCATCAATAAACCGTAGCTTCCTATGCAAAGTGCTTGGGAAACATTGGATTAGGAAACACAATGGAAAAGAATTTTTGAGTGACTGTAACTCACATGGTATTTGTCCTGTAATCTCTCCCTCGAGGACCTACACTGTTGTCAGCGGTCAGGCTGGCAGCCAGAGGAGATCTCAGAACGTCTGCTGTGGTGGCCACAGCCCCTTGTCTGTCTGTGCACACAGCTGGATCTGGGGTAAGGGGAGCTGGGCAGGCGCTCACTTCCCTCCGCACGCACCCGGGCTCACTCAGCACTCATTGGCGCCCTCACTGCCTGGCCAGTGGTGTCCTGGAAAATGCTTCCCATCTGCTGCACCCCTCCCTCCACCTGCTTGGACTCACTTAGGTGACTGTGTCCGTCCCTGGGTGGGGGATTCCCACTTCCTGCTAAGCAGGTGTAGTGTGGCCTCCCATTGTGCCTTGTCAGGTGTGGGTGGGGACAGATCTCATTTTAGAAGGGTCACGCTTCCGGCACCATGGTGACCAGAGTGCAGCAGGTAGAACAGCCTGAACGAAGACCAGCAGTCTGTGCTGGTAGCGCATTTCCATCTCAGCACGAGTGAAAGGGAAACATAATCCTCAAGCACGTTAGGGTTCAAGCCTGCACATTGCAACCCACTTTTAAGTAAGGCTTCTGAGAAGTCATTGTGGCAATCTCAGAAAAGCTTACTTTTTCCCAACCTTTATTATACTTGGAATTTCTCTCACTCAGGTTTTCTTTGTTTTTATTTTGTTTTGTTTTTCTTTCTTTTCTTTTCTTTTTTTTTTTTTTTTTTTTTTTTTTTTTTTTTTTTTTTTTTTTTTTTTTTTTTTTTTTTTTTTTTTTTTTTTTTTTTTTTTTTTTTTTTTTTTTTTTTTTTTTTTTTTTTTT
>RJWM01014275.1:0-24995 GCA_004363535.1 Dasyprocta punctata | reverse complement strand
GCCTCAACTGAGTGCTGGGATTATAGGCATGCGCCATCACACCTGACTCTCAGTCAGGTTTTGGAAGGGAGATTAGAAACATTAGGAATGATTATTTCAGGTACTAATAAGGTGTTTTTCAGCTGTCTTCTGCTAGAATGCATTGATGGGTAATCTCAGTGACAAATGTGCAGGTCTGACTGCTTTCCTTCTGCCGCCTTCAGCTGGATCCTGCTAACCTCCTCCCAGAGTTTGAGGCTGTGAATGAATTAGCATAGGTGCCAGTTTTGGTTTCCAGAAGCTGCTGTTGGCCTGTGGTTTGGAAAAGGTCTTCGGGCGGGGAACTCTGGCTTCCATGACTCAGATACCCTTGTAGCTGTTTCATTTTTTCTGAAGACAAGGATGCAACTCATAAGTCATCTGTTGGATATGCTGGAGTCTAATGAATAACTTAAAGTCCCTCCCGGAAATCTGGTTTGGTAGTGCATGCCAGTCATCCCAGCACTTGGGAGGCTGAGGCAGGAGGATTGTCCACTTAAACCCAACCTGGGCTACATAGCGAGACCCTGCCTCCAAAAAAAAAGAAAAGAAAAGGGGGGGGGTCTTGGAGCTGCATAAATTCAGGTTTCTCTGGTGTACTCATTTGGAGATGGCTAAGCAGAGCAGAGACCTGTAAGTGGTACCAGGTAACTGACTCAAGAATGATGGCTGTATGTGTGTGTGTGTGTGTAAAGCTTCCTTGGTGATATTTGCCATACTTAACCAAGGACAGGCCTCTAACTTCGAGGGTGGCAGTGAAAAGAGCATTAGCCTCACACTTTCTTATTTTAGGACATTAGTAACTTCGCAGGGGTTACATTTTGAACCTAGACAAATACACTGTGTTTCTGTTCTTAGACAAAAATGCATTATTGTAACATAATAGGATTTATCTGTTTGTATATTTTCCTTATGTTAGGGACAAACACATTATGAGCTACACAGTGTCACACGTAATGTTCCTGTCAAATTGTATGTGCTTTAAAGACTTGAGCATCCAAACTAAATAGTTCGTCCTTTGCTCTCCTGAAGATAAGTGCAAATACGTGACTATAATATGGAAAGATCTGATGATAGTGTAATTCCATAAATGGAGAAAGGCCCTTGATCTTAGGGAGGAGGAAAGATTTCTGTGTGCCTAGGGCTGTTGATACCTAACAGTAGAGGTACTTGGTCAGTTCCTTAAGACTTCTCAGCGGGAACAGAATGCAGGGTATAGGTGTCACCCTCAAGACAGGGACGTGTATTCCCAGGAGTCACAGGCTAACCCAGAGCAGAAGGGGTAGGTCAGAGGCAAGTCACTTCCAGAAAACACAAAGACATCTTTTTCCTGTGTTCTCTGTTTCATTATTTTGTTAGGTGAGTTGATGCTAACCAATGGGTGTAATATAAAATGAAAATAAGAAGCAAAATCAAAAAATAGCATATACAGAGTAGCATTTAAAAGGGCGCATGCACACGTGTGTGTGTGTGTGTGTGTGTGTGTGTGTGTGTGTGAGAGAGATTTAAGTCATATTCCCCTCCCTGATTCTTTTAGTAATGAAAAATCACTTTGTACCTTCGGAGGTGTAGGGACCATGTGGCAAGGGTGTAGTGTCAGTGTTACTTTGCTTCCTGTACTCTCCTTCATCAGACGGGTGCCTCCTGGAAGTTCCTATGGAAAACTACACCTATTTAGAGGATTTGGCTGGTGATTCATCTGCTGTATTAAATGACAGGTACCAGCAGCTGTGTTCGGGGACTCATTTGCGTAACCACTCCAAGGTTAAAATGGCTGCCTGCTAGTTTAAATACTTCCAACTCCCAATAGATGGAGAAATGAGCAACTTGCTAATTGGAAAGAAAATACTTCTTAATGAAAAGTCTCTTTCTTCTGTCTTCCTTTCTTTCCCTCACTCTGTCTCTTACCTGTCCGCACTTCTGCAGTGAACACCAACTTAAGCATGGTAGATGGGCAGTATTTTCCCTACTTGTTTCCCAGGAAGTAAGGACACTGGCAAAAGGCAATTGCTTATCTCCAAAAAACAAGTGTGAAACCAAAGGTTTTTTGTTTTTGTTTTTAAACTCCAAATCTTAAGTAAAGTTGAAAAGGAAATACAGGAAATACTGAAATTTCAGTGACTGGGCATGGTGCCACACACCTGTAGTCCTGCCTACTCAAGAGGCTGAAATGGGAGGATTGCTTAAGTTCAGGAGTTCAAGACCAACCTGGACAATGTAGTGAGATCCCATATTAAACAAACAAACACATGAATAGAGAGCTGGGCCTGTTTTATGTAAACTCAGATTCAGAAGACGGGTGAGGCAAAAGGGTAGATTTGTTTCCTGGAGTATAATTTGAAACCACTAGTCCGTGATTGGGCGTTCTGCTATCTTTGGCCTCTACAAGTTACCATCGCAAACAAAGCTCACCCTTGTTCCAAGGTATTACTAGCAGCTTTAAGGAATGGGCAGTAGGGGAGGGACGAGCCCAGTGTATCCAGCCTAGTGTGTGAACAGCTGAGGAGAATGCCAGTCAGCAAGGTGGGACTTGGATAACCCTGGGGGAATATTATAGTTGAGGAATTTGAATGTGGATTTGAAGTAATAAAGTTGCCAAGTCAAATCCTCTTCCTTTTTATCGCTTTCCTGTGGTCTGATAAAAGCATAGTAAATGATATACAGGATCCAGGCATCATTTCAAGGCTCTTTCATTGCCTCTTGTGAGTATTCAATTGCTAGAGAGAAATTCCTTTGAAGGAAATAGATTTTCCTAATGTTTTGGAAAAGATGTCATCAGCAGTCTCTTCTCATCAGGGTAGTGCAGAACACAACAGGCCAGAGGACTGATCTCTGTGGCTTCCAGGAGGAGGTCACAGGCCATCCCGCTCTGGGTGAAGAAATGGCCGGGGACAGAGATAGTGGCTGTCCGACGGAGACACCTTCCCAGTCTGAGAGGAAGGACAGCAGGAGAGTAGGCCAGAGAGGCAGTGGCCCTCTATAGTGGCCTCCTGGACATCTCCTGTGCACGCAGTAGTTGTGTGTGCTCCGTGAGTGTCTGCAGAGCGTGCTGTGCGGCCTAAACCCGAAGCGTTTATAGCTCACTGAAACAACGTTTGGGTCAGAAATTGGGTACGTTAAAAGGGTGGCCACTAAAGCTTATGTGGCAACCTTTTAAGACCCTCAGAGACGGCACAGGTCGATGTCACCCTGCAGAACAGAGCAAGCACAGCTGAGCTTCTGGATACCCTCTGCCAAACTTCTGTTCCCCTTAAAATGGGAAGGCCAAGGGAGACTTTGGCCTAGGTCTCATCTGACTGGACCGGTCACAGGAACTGAAGACCCTGTGCTTAACTGTCCAATCACCCCCATGTCTTGGATTTGCCGGTCAGTGGAATACAGTCAGGACTCTTCAGCTGTCCTCAATGTCTGCGCCATGGTGACATACAGACTTGGCTGGGCTTACGTCATGGACTGTGGAGGATTTGGGCCTCGGGTAGAAACCAGTGTGATCTCATTAGCTGATTTCATTATTTCTTACCGGCCTTATCCAGAGAGGCAGAGGCTGAGGGTGCTGACCTCTGAACACCTCCGGTGTGGGTCAGTGAGTGGTGGCCCTGCCCGTAACTCTCACCCCTGCCCTTCCCACAAATCTGATCATAGGTGACGCGTGACAGGTGCCACTTAGAAGGCTGGGAGCGTAGTGTCACTGTGGCTGCTGGGTTCCTGAAGAATGCGCCATAGTGATGAGCCAGGGAGCTGATGTTTGTTGCTTCCCAGGCGTGAGGGAACAGAGGCCTGCACCCCATAACCCTGCCACCCTCCTGCTCTCCTCTTTACTCCCTGGAAGGATCTGATAAGTGACATCACCTCTCTTCATCCACACTTCAAAGTGGCCACACTCTGGTGGACCGAAGAGAACATGCAGAAGCAGCCACAGGAGACATGTGACACTCTGCTATTAATCAAGAGCGCTCAGTGTGACCTTCTAAGGTCGCTTTCCTATTTTCCATGGGTTGAGTCAGACTCTGCGCATCTCGCCCTGGGCTCTCTGCGTCTCGTTGGTAGTTAGGTTTTTTTTTATCACCCGCTCTGCTGATGGCCCACAGCTTGCATACCTGTCACTCCCACACTGACAGTCAGCTAGGGAGGCTGCTCCAAGGTTTCTGACATCTGATCTCCTTCCTTATTCACCCACTTCGCCATCTGGCCCTCCTGTCCTCTTCAACCGTGCTTCTGTCTGTCTGCTCCTGCCTGACGGGTACAGAGCGTGTGTTGTCTCTGACTTTTTCCCCTGGCTTCTATTTATTTATTTATTTATTATTTTATTTTATTTTAATTTTTATTTATTTATTTTTTTTTTGTGGCACTGGGGATTGAACTCACAACCTCGTGCCTGCCCAACAGGCGCATAAGCCGCTGAGCCAAACTCCCGGCCTCCCCTGGCCTCTTGAACAGGACCCCACTCATGGCTCCGTCCTTCCTCCCGACTCTAGGGTTCTCTAGGCAAACTCTGTTCTCCTGAGTTCTGGTGAGCCCTGGCTCTGGGCCTTCCCCTGGACTGTCCCCAGGTCCTCACAGGGCACCTTGACTGAAGTGTCTTATGTACAGTTCTGGCCAGGATAACCAGTGACCGCCACAGCTGCCTTGTGCGTTTCGGGGTAGCCCTGTTTCCCACTGCTATCAGTTGCAGCTTTCTCGGGAGTTTGGATGTCTCTGATTTTTACTATATTACTTCTTTGCACTACCCATGATCATAATGGGTAGCTTTATAACTTAACGTCGACAGAGATTGTTCAGAGTATATTTAAATTGCTTTAGACATAGAAACAATTTTCCATGGTTTGTGAACTTTGTAAAATGTGGTAACAGTTGTTTATATTAAACTGAAGGGTTTTTTTTTTTTTTTATGAACCACTTCCCCTTAGACTAATTTCCATCATAATGGACTGCTTTTCTACCCGTATTCTTCAAATTCATCTTTTTTTGAGATGATTCTTTTTTGTTTTTTTGAGACAGGCTCTCACTGTTAGTTCAGCCTGGCCTCAGACTCATTATGTACCCCAGACTGGCCTTGAATTTATAGCAATCCTCCTACCTCAGCCTCCTGAGTGTGGAATTATAGGTGTACACCACCACACCCAGCTCCCTTTCTGAAATGATTCTTGACTTCACTCCTCAAGTCTTTGCCCAGCTCTTCGCTCACACATTCCTTGCCTTCATCTCTGTCCCCTCCATTTCTTTGCAACACCATGACCTTGGAAAAGCTTGCTCATACTGCCCGCTGTATTATTTAATCACTTTGGAAGCTCAAAGCTGTCCTCAATCACTAGAAAAAACAACAGCCATGTGGTCCATCTCCAAACCTGGTTCTCAAGCCCAACAAAAGGGGCTGTTGACCTCTGGTTACTATACTCCAGTTACCACTTCCCCTTTAATCATGTGATTACTTTCATAGCTGTGTCATATTTTCCCCACTCTTGGATTCGAGTTCTGAGAGCAGTGGTTCTAAGCCCAGGGCATGTAGAACTCTCATTGTGCTTGCAGGAGAGAGGCTCCCGTCCATCCTGGGAGATGAAGATTGCACACCTGGCCTAGGGGCTGTGAGGCTTCCTGTGAGCACCCATGGGCAAGGGTGCTGCAGGTGCTGTGCTGACCCACCGGGAGGCAGTGGGGGAGGCCAGGGCCACAGGGTGGCATGTGAAGGCCAGGCATGGTGGTGCATGCCTGTAATCTCACCACTCCCAGCACTCAGGAGGTTGAGGCAAGAGAATTGCTGTGAGCTTGTTGCCAGCCTGGGCTACATAGCAAGACCTCATCTCAAAACACAATCTATGACATGTGTTTCAAGAAAAAGAACTTAATACAGTAAAAATGCCATTCATCCCCCTCAGAACACACTTCCTCATTTTGAACATGCTTATCCCATCATTATTGCCACTTTCTGGAGAAGTTCTGGAAATCCTTTTTCCTGAGTGTCTTTTCATGGGTACCTTTATGTCCTGAGTCAATTCAAAACGTTTATGGCAATTTCTGGCAAATAAAAACATCCCTGTGTGTCTTCATTCACCTTATTCACCGGACCTGGCACAGTGAGATTTCTGGCTCTTCTGTAAAGTGAAAATCACCATGAATAACAAACATTTTTAGTCAATTTGGGACATCAAGGCAGCAGCAACAGCTCAACTAAAGTCACTCATGAAAGAGGACTTCCAGAACTGCTTCAGAAATTGGCAAGAATGGTGGGATAAATGTGTTTGAAGTGAGGGGAGTTAATGACAGTATGTCTTTCACTGTAATAAAATTTTTTAAAAATTTAAACATTCAACATATTTTTGGGTCACACCTTTTAGCTACTAATCAGGAATTAGGAAGAGCCAGTGACCTTCTAGGCCCTACGTGTAGTGGTCAGATTTTGGAAAAGGGTTTGATGCAGGTTGCCAGATGCAGCAAATAAAAATAATAGGATGCCAGGTTGAATTTCAGATAAACAGTGAACATTTTTTGGTATCATTACATCCCTATGAAGAAGTTCATTGTTTGTCCAAAGTTGATGCTTCACAGGTCATCTTGCATTTTACCTGGAAGTCTTAAGAATGCAGTTGTGATCGACACTGTTCCAGAATAATGCTGTGTAGTATGCCAATACCCATTTAGACAAAGTGAAAACTCACAGCACACATTCTTGCTCAGACTTTTAAACTGGTAGCTGCACCTAAAACTATTCAGTTTAGGCTCAAAGACATAACTGAGGTTATAAGAGCTAAAGAAATGTTTTGAATCTAGAGCATTTGGAATGGTTATAAATTCACCGAGCTGGACTACAAGGAAAGACTGTGCTCACAGACTACATGTCAAGCCACCTGTTTATGTATTGTTAGCTACAACACGCATTCTTAAAAAACATGCACACCAAGGTACTAGGAGCATAATACACTTTGGGAAACAGCATACATGGGTTCCACCACCTGCTCTTTGGTTTTATTCATGAAATAGAGGTAATGCCTACTATAAGAAAGGAATTTGAATGGAATATGATAGCAAGGCATTGTTATACTTATATATTTAATCTAAATGTCACGGAGTGATTTGACAAGGGAGGCAGGCATTTAGCCTGTGTCAGATTGCAAAGTATATGTTTTAAGTCTGCTTTTAATATTAAATAATTGCAGTTGACTTCCCACAAATGACTTCCTCTGTCTTCCTAATGTTCTCTGTCTAGGATTAACACAGATTCCTCAGATCCAAAAGACTGAAATTTCCTTTCGTCCTGATGATCCCAAGAGCTATGAGGCCTATGTGCTGAACATAATTAGGTTCCTGGAGAAGTACAAAGATGGGGCCCAGAAGGATGACATGATTTTCGAAGATTGTGGCAGTAAGTAGACTCATGTAAATGCCTGTGGCTAGTTTCTCTTTCTCATTAATTCTTATTTTCCATTTCTCTTTGTTGTTTAATGATTGAGGGATACTCCAGAAATAATTGAAAGATTACACTCTGGCCATATTATTATTATTATTATTATTATTATTATTGGAAAGCATTAAACTTTAAAAATACTCCTAGACTCTATTCAGACCCACAGACTACAGATACAGTTTTATAGCTTATACTCATGGAGAAGTATAACTGCTTATTTCCAAATCTTCTCCCTTTTAAAAGCTGTCTGTGCCAAGAGGTGCACGGTCCCTTTCTTACCATGATGACTTATGTTGTAATTAGCTGCACCACACTGATACTGATGGAGGACGACTTGTGGTCAGGGTATATTTTATATTATAGGTCCCATTTGGACCTGTTTTTTGCACTGAGCATTATCTATAAGGAGCTGGATTATAAAAGATAAAAAATGGATCTGGGGCTACCTCCATGGTAGAATACTTGCCTAGCATGTATGAGGCCCTGGGTTGTACTATTAAGTAATTGGCATGAATACGTTTGTTCCTCTGTTACCTGGAGAATGAATTTCCTAGGTATGTTCTCACAACCCTCCCCCCCCAAAATTTTTTTTCTCATTCTCAGATCTAGGTGATACCAGCTGTTCTTTATATGGAAGACTAGCATTTGGTCATAGTGTTGGGTGAATTGCCATTTTTAAGTCATTTTGGAAAGATACAGAAAATAAAGGATATGTTTTCATTGTGAACTTTTCTTACAGAATTTAAACAAGATTTCATCTTACTTGGCAGTAGTTTAGCCCAAATGATAACAAGGGCGAATCACCTCACAGGAGTAAATTGAAGCATCTTACCATTTGAGGGGAAAATAATGAATTTTAAGAAATATATATTAAAATAATATAATAAATTATAAATGTTAATATATGAAATAGATATTTAAATAGTTGCATCATTTTCCTGCAAAATGTTACATTTTAACTTTGAATTATATGTTTTATGAATTTTGACCTTTATATGAGATATGAATTAAAAGTACTAAAATAACATTTCTTGGTTAAGTGCTTTCAAAGGCAAATATTCAAATAAAATTTTTTTTTAAAAAACAACTTTAGCCGGGCGTGGTGGCACACGCCTTTAATCCCAGCACTCGGGAGGCTGAGGTAGGAGGAACATTGTGAGTTCGAGGCCGGCTTGGGCTACAACGCGAGCGCAAGGCCGGCCTGAGCTACATAGTGTGACCCTGTCTCAAAAAAAAAAAAAAAACAGGGCTGGGAGTTTGGCTCAGTGCCTTAAATGCCTGCCCTGGCAGGTGTGAGGTTATGAGTTCAATCCCTGGTGCCGCAAAAAAAAAAATAAATAAATAAAAAACAACTTTGAATTGTGAATGAAATGAGAAAATAAAAAATGGGTTCTGTTCCCTCCTTTATTGTTTAACATGTATTAGGGTCAAGACTCTGGGAAATTCTAACCAAAAAACTTTTGGTTTCAAAATATTATTGACAGTCTTTTTAATTTGTTCTAATTTTGATGCCCCTGTTACTGGACTAAGCCAGTGTTGACCTGTATATATACTGCTGCTTGTGAAGCAGTTGATCCAGTTTCCCTTTAGTCTTCTCAGAAGCTGACTAATCCATTATTTAGAGGAAAAAAAATATTGTCAGAGACCAAATGTGAATTACTAGGTCCAGGTACTGTGCAGCTTTGATGCGGGGCTGTGTACCAGCTATTGCCTTTGGTAAAAATAGCTTTTCATTCTCCGTGCAGAGACAAGAGATGGTTAGAAATCCGTGCTTCATTTCTACTGTGCAATACATGGAGCATAGCCCTCTTTCAGAATAAAAAATTGTGACAAAGTTCCTTTTCCTTTTCCTTTCTCAATGGTGCTTTGGGTAGTAACAGTACAATATAAAAATGTCATTTGTATTTTTAGCTGTGCCCAGTGAACCCAAAGAACGAGGAGACTTTAACCATGAACGGGGTGAGCGAAAGGTCTGCAGGTTCAAACTCGAATGGCTGGGAAACTGCTCTGGAATAAGTGATGACAGTTATGGCTACAAATATGGCAAACCCTGCATCATCATAAAGCTCAACCGAGTTCTGGGCTTCAAACCAAAGGCAAGTCATGTTTCTAGTGACAGGATTCAGAGGAGCCGCTGACATTTTGGGTGAAGTATTTGACATGAGAAGATATAAAGAAGCCTTGAAGTATATTAAGTACCAATTTTGAAACCCAATCAGTAGATTAACCCCAACATTTTTTGTGTTTGACCTGAAGTTCTTAAGAGTTTAGGGTATGATTCTCATTTTCTAAAGTTACAGAAATTCTGAGTGGCAAAGCAAAATTTTGACGTAAGCCCTGTGGTCCTATCTTAACACTTCTGTTTAGCACCCAAGTAACAGTTTTTATGGCATGGAAACTCTGAAAGTAAAAATAGAAGAAGATATTTTTAAATTTAAAAATCTCCTGGATTGAGCCTACCTAGGTTGTCCACAGTCCTGGGTTCAAAAAATCTCCTGGATGTCCAGTCATATTCTGGTTTTAGGCCTCTTGGAACCATGCAGGTATATTAATACTGTTATCTGGTAATCTGAAAAAAAATTTTTCTGAATGATGATTTGATTGCATAAAACAAATTGAACACCTAGACTGAGCTTTAATAACCACACAGCATATGCTGGCCTTTTACAACTTAAAAGTGGTAAACATTACCCGAGATCACTGGGAAGTTCAAATTGCAGCTGCTCACCATTTTGTGAAAATAAGTTAACTTTTCTAAGAGAAGAAAGAAGTATTGGTGTTTTCTCTGCTTTTACAAAAGTGGCTATTTCATTCTCTCCAGATCATGTCCTTTAAGCATGGCTTCTGCCAGCACATTTCCCTTCTAATCACCATGTAAGCATTGTCTTTACATTTAGGTTTTTAATTCTGATAGAGATTTTCTGCAGTGCACTGAGTTACATGAACAAATTCATTTCATTTTTTTATAGTAAAAATATACTATATTTATAATAGAATAGCTCCCAGCAATATACTGGTATTGATGTTCCAGAGAGACAAAAGAAAATACAAGCATTCTGTGATAAGCTCTCAACTGACTATTCATGAAATTCTAAAGAAAATATTCTAATTCTGCACATTATGGCTTGAGAGTTGAATTTTTTGTCCATGATAAAAATATGATTTTGGTTGCCCCAACCTTGATCATTTGTAAAGGATGGAACTTTTAAAAACCTATAAATAAAATGAATGCTTCCTTCTGTTTGTATTAAATACTGATTATAACCAGTGTAAGAAATTGATGAATCAGTTTGATAAAATGTGCATCAAAATGTTCATGAAAAAATAGTTTTTATTTCCGGTCATTTTTACTTCAGTTATTTCCTAGATGAAATTCTTAAATGTATAAAAATGAAAACTACCAATATGGAGAGATTCAAAACTACAGAAGTAAAAATACCTAAATTCTAGAGTTGATCTTCTTGTAAGACTAAATGTCAGAGATCGATTAATTGTATACACATTGTTGTAGGGTTTAAAGTTGCAAAGCCAAAGTTACCTGGAAGTCGTTTTATTTTTGAAATCCAGCTTTTCTGTTCACTTGTTTTCTAACAGATGCAGTTAATTTGTTTTTACAATGCTTGTAACTCAAATAATATTTTCAAAAGAAAATCTGTATAGAGGTGAAAACTTTTATTAAGAATGTGTCAAAGTGCCTTTATTACCACCAGAGGCAAAACTGGCTAAGTGGGTGTAGGATGGTTAGCTGGCTGGCAGGCTGCCTTTCCTGCAGAAATTAGTGTACTTCTCCACACAATTTTAATCTTTCCACTTAAGGAAGAAAAATGGTGAGACTCATAGCATTCTTGTATTTGGTGTTCATACTGGTAGGGAGCATTTCACTAAGGTCAGTCAGCTATTTTGGAAAAGGAATTGGTGTGGCATGGGTGGAGGAAGACTAGAGCCAATCTCTGCTTTCGAGTCCTTTGCCTTCGCTATTCCCCACCATAGGCATTCACGGACATTTGTATCTCACAGAGCCTCTTCCCACATCTGGGTATTCTGTTAAGTGACAAGTTCAAATATTTTTTTTTCTCTTTTGCATTTGGTCTCTTACTTGGTTATCAATTGCTACTTCTAATTCATCCTCCCACTCAGATTGCCCGCTGTTCTTTTTTGCATTGGCACATAACCTAGCATCTCACTTGGCGTGCCTGTGTCATCTTCTGAGAACAGATCCTGGTGCCTTCCTTGACCACTAAGCATTTTCCCTATCAAAAGAGCCAACTCTAGATAATCATTTTCTTATTTTCCAAAGTAAAGAGTAGTATACCAAAGTATGAATTCCTTACCAATGTGAGCAAGGAACTGTCCATTTATCAGACTAAGACCAGGTGTGTTACATCTGCTGTCAAGACTCACTTGTCACGTTGACATAAGCAGGTAGCTGTTTTCCACCACTTCTGCTGGTGATGTAGGAGGGACAGCTGTGAATATTTCATGATGGCAGTTCGTTTTCAGACTGTTCTCTGGATCCTTTAATGGATCCTCCTTTCTCTGAAGGAATGCTGTCTTTAGCTGTTTTGCATATTGGGCTTTCCTGACAGAGTTAGAAAGAAATGCTCCTTAGATGCAGCAGTCCCCCTCCCTGCCACTGGAAATGAAAAATGAGAAGGAAAGCCCCCTTTGCAGAGGAGAAAGGATGGTGTTACTTTTCCCTGGCTCAGGAGGAAAGCCCACGAATCAGTGAGCTTTGCTATGTCATCCTTATGATTTCAGCTGGCACTGAGCATTGTGGTTGGGGGGTCTCTCATTTCTCATTGTCCTTGAGTAGGGCTGCATCCTGGGTTCTCATGAGCGGGCCCACATAGGACTTGGCTGCACCACAGCTTAGTTGTAGTGCTCACAAAACTTGGGCACTCACTTCCCTTCAACACACTCACAAATGGATTTTGCTAGATTGCCCAAGGGAGTCATTCACTTTGCTCTCCTGATGTGTTTTTATTATTTTGGTAGACTTACCATGATCAATATGTTTTTCTCTAAATACAATGCACATCTTACTGACCAAGGTGGGTTTTATCCATAGCCTCCCAAGAATGAGACTTTGGAGTCTGTGGAGACTTACGCCGGGATGAAATACAACCCGTATGTTCTGCCGGTTCAGTGCACTGGCAAGGTAAGGACACTTAAGGTCACTTGAGGGTGAGTGGGAAAGTGGGGTGGAAGAAAGAGGGAATGAATGCTGTTGTTTTAAGATGGAGTGAAATTTTAATACAGCAAACAGAAATGTTGCTCTTGGATATGAGTCTCAGAAAGTTAAACTCTAACTATACTGGGTGAAACTTAAACTTCTTCAAAGGACAGAAAGATACAGCAAGAATAAAACTGTACCATTGGTATGAGAAACTGAAATATCTGAATTCAATTCATCGGAATAGGGTGAACTAACCCACAGAAGTGCTTGTGCCTGGCCTGCAACATTTGTTAGTAAATTGGGGCCAGTTTTTTTTTTTTTTTGGGATGTCGTCACATAAAAATTTTTGATACTGCTCTTTTAAAATATCTTGGAGGGTTAAGGTAACAATCAAGATGTTTTCAGCCTAGATCTAAAAGCAGATAGCTGATGACAGTTGTTTAGAGAGAAAAAGCAGAATAAAAAAAGGAATCCCCAGTGCCAATTTATGCTAACACCCAAAAAGAAACCATGTAGGACAGGATAGGCAAGTAGGTAAACATCTGGAGGTCGTAGTGCTGTCATTGGTAGTGCCCTGTCAGCACTGGGAGTTCTTTCACTGTCAGCCTTGCCTCAAAGGAGGCTATGCTGGCTTAGAGAAATTCTCATTTGGTCTTTGCCTCAGTATCCCTGTTTGCACCATGAAAATGTCTTCCTTCTGTGACCATTTCACAAGGCCAGTGGGACTAGGCCAGATAGATGTCCCTCCTGTGGCATCTGATACCTACCAATGTCTTCCAGCATCTGCTGTCTCCTACTTCTGAGAGCGGGCTGAGTAATGCGTGTCAGGATAGCTGTTTTTTCCTCCAGCAGTAGCCTGCCAACTGCTCCAAGGGGCTGTCTTGTATGTACATGAACCATTAATACTGCATTTCACTCTTTAGCGAGAAGAAGATAAGGATAAAATTGGAACTGTGGAATACTTTGGACTGGGCGGATACCCTGGGTTTCCTCTGCAGTATTATCCCTACTACGGCAAACTCCTGCAGCCCAAGTATCTGCAGCCCCTGCTGGCTGTGCAGTTCACCAACATCACCACGGACACTGAAGTTCGCATTGAGTGTAAGGCGTACGGTGAAAACATTGGGTACAGTGAGAAAGACCGTTTTCAGGGACGCTTTGATGTAAAAATTGAAGTTAAGAGCTGATCACAAGCACAGATCCTCCCCTCTAGCCATTTAATAAGTTAAAAAAAATTACAAAAACAAAAACCTACTAGTCTTGAACAAACTGTCATACGTATGGGACCTACACTTAATCTATATGCTTTACACTAGCTTTCTGCATTTAATAGGTTAGAATGTAAATTTAAAGTGTAGCAATAGCAACAAAATATTTATTCTACTGTAAATGACAAAAGAAAAAATAAAAATTGAGCCTTGGGACATGCCCATTTTTACTGTAAATTATGATTCCATAACTGACTTGTAGTAAGCAGTGTTTCCGGCCCCTAAGTATTGCTGCCTTGTGTATTTTATTTAGTGTACAGTACAATAGGTGCATACTCTGGTCATTTTTCAAGCCATGTTTTATCATATCTGTTTTCTACTTTATGTGAGCAAGGTTTGCTGTCCAAGGTGTAAATATTCACTGGGAATAAAACTGGCATGGTACTTTATTTTTCCTTTTTTTTTTTTTTTTTTTTTTTTTTTTTTTTTTTTGTTTTTTTTTTTTTTTTTTTTTTTTTTTTTTTTTTGTTTTGTTTTTTTGTTTGGCTTTTTCAAAGATAATGGCCCATCAATGAGCATTTTTAACACACACTCCATAGTCTTTCCCTGTGATGTTAGGTATTAACTTTATTATTTTTTTCCTGGGGCTTGTGGGGGGTGGGTTGTCATGGGGGAACTGCCCTTTAAATTTTAAGTGACACTACAGAAAAACACAAAAAAGGTGATGGGTTGTGTTGTGCTTTGTGCTGAATGCAGTCTTGACATCTCTTCCCTGGTCCTCCAGTGTGTTCTAAAGCTATGTCTGAGATCTGGCTCCACCTGTCACTTTGGTTGGTGACAGGGCTAATTAGTTTGCTTTGTACATTTTTTTTCCTTTTTTTCCATTCTCTGGAGGCATCACATGCTGGTGCTGTGTCTTTATGAATGTTTTAACCATTTTCATGGTGGAAGAATTTTATATTTATGCAGTTGTACAATTTTATTTTTTTCTGCAAGAAAAAGTGTAATGTATGAAATAAACCAAAGTCACTTGTTTGAAAATAAATCTTTATTTTGAACTTTATAAAAGCAATGCAGTACCCCATAGACTGGTGTTAAATGTTGTCTACAGTGCAAATCCATGTTCTAACATATGTAATAATTGCCAGGAGTACAGTGCTCTTGTTGATCTTGTATCAGTCAGGTTAAAACAATGTACAATAAAAGAATGAACACGTTTCCTCATGTCGGTGATTCATTCTTGTCTAAATGCCCCGGTCTGTGACTTCTTTACTTTCTATCCTGCTAATTATCCAAGATCTTGAAGAAGTACTGAACCTGAAAGTGAAACATACAATTTCATTAGTTCACAGACCAGGAGCTGCATCACCCTCTGGCCACTGGGCACCTAGGCAATCCCTTCCCAAAGAGAAGATGCCATTCAAGAGAGGCAGAGAATCAAAGGATCTTTAGTTTGAAGTTTGATTTTAGAAATATTTTGAAGTGCTAATTATATAAATCATGAAATTCTAGTTCTTGCTAGTACCTCGCTAGATGTGACTGTTTTAAAAAAGAGAAAAATATGTTGGGCATGGTGCCACACACCTGTAATCCCAGCCTATGGGAGGGAGGCTGAAGCAAGAAGATCCCTGTGAGTTTAAAGCCAGCCTAGGATATATAGTGAGTCCAAGGCCAGCCCAGACTACATAGTGTGACCTTGTCTCAAAAAAAAAAAAAAAAAAAAAAAAAAAGAAAAGAAAAAAATCAGACTTGAAGTTCAGTTTAAAAAATCAAAGTAGTTTTGAGGTTCAGTAAATTAAAAGATTTGAACTGCCTAATTTCTTGGTTCTGTTTTGCCTAAATGAAAGTTTAGCTTTTGTACGAGAAAAGGTAAAAGCTTTCTGAAAAACATTTTCCAGGTAGAATAGAGCTGAAAATTAGTATCACGACTCATATGGGAAATGCCCAAATTAAAATCACAGCATCATATTCCTGAATGGAAACCTTTGCCCAAGCCTGTGTAGCCGCAGCTCTGGCAGCTCCTTCCTGTCTTCGGATTCACTGGTCCCCAGAAGTCCAGGTGGCGCGAACAAAGCATCAGAGACCAGGGCTGGTTCTCTAACACTACAGCGGGTTTAAAAATCCCAGGAAAGCTTTGGTTCCCACCAACTACTCTGCTTTTATAACTCTGTTTTGCCTCTCCTGTTTATTCTTGTTACCCAAGACTGCTCTCTACAGCAGCAAACTGATGGTGAATTAATAGCAAACTGTGACTCCACTGACGAAAAAGGTAGAAAAGCAACTGTTTATGAAGTTTGTAGGCACCTCAGTTATTGAGGAAATAACAAAATCCATAAACAGTCTCCTTACATGACACTGGGATTCTCAGGAAGGGACCCCCATATGTACAGAAATAGAAGGTGTTGCTTCTATAACAGAAGATGCTTTTTTGAACTTCAGCTCATTTTGCAGGGTGTAAATGAATCTTAAGTGCATGATGCTTTTGATTAAAAAGGTAATCAGGACTAGGACTGAGAAAAGGGGAATTTATTCATATTGGAGGCTAATTCGCATTTGGAGGCCATACAAAGGCCTTCAGCTTGCAGAGGTTTTCATCTGTACCATGCACTCTATGTATGAACCAAATCTTGCTTCCCATAACATCTCCAACTGTGTCAGCCCATTTCCCAGCCATGATCTTTAGGGTTCTGTTATGGCTTGGAAAGTGGGAATGTAATTTGTGTAACCTGAATGAACAGGCATTTATTGAATGCCTACCATGACCCTGCCGTGTCAAGCACTCTTCTAATGTGAGGACTAGATCTAGTGTACAAAACTGATGAATCCATTTTTCCTCTACAGCTGATAGCTGAATAGTTAAGTACTTGGGTATTTCTGCCATTCTTGCTTCTATACATTTATCATGTCTTTTTTTTTTTTTCTATGATCAGTTTATTCTAACACTTAAGACACATTTCTTGACTTTAGGGAGAATGTCTACCTCCTTGGGGAGTTTTATCCCATTCAGGAAAAGAGTTTCACACAATTCCAGCCACTTCCTCACACAGAATAAAAAGGTAATGGATTTTCCAAAGGCAGTGTTTCTCAAAAGTGGGTTCAGTACAACTTGGAATAAAAAGCACTGAAGTAATTAAATGGAGAGAGAAGAAAGGAAGATCTCTTGCAGCCAACATTTTCCCTAAGTGGAAATTACAAGTTGGTGGTAGGTGTCTTCACCCCAGGTCTGTCTCCCAAATAAAGGGAGCTAAGCCTTGATCTAGAACCTTTGGTAAACAACAGTCATCTAGCTACAACTCAATAACCTTTGTTTTCAGTGTACTTATTTCCTCTGTTTAAGTGCAGGTAATATGAGCTTTCCATTTATGGCAGAAAAATTAATTTGCTCATGTATAGCAGTAAATACGTTTAAAGAAAAATGTGAAAAATATTTCAGGTAGTACTTAAAAATGGTAAAAATCATGAAAGTGATGAACGGCTGACTAAAACAGTTCTTCGCTTGAAAGTACATCATAAAAGAAGCCGAAGTTTTCAGCTCTGTATCTATTTGGGAAAAAGTTAATTTGAACCCTATCACTTTTAGAACATTAGCATTCCGTCTCCTCTAGCTGCACTTATTAACAGAACAAACTGCTGCAACTCTAAAGTCATTATCAGTGATCAGAGATGAAAGTCCCATTAATCACAATCCTCTCAAAGCTCAATAGTAGCTCAGACTGGCTTTTTAAAGGATTGGTAACACTCCCATATCTGTGTGTACTTGGCCCATGGAAGAGGACCGAATGGGGTTTGCTGCTGATCCAGGCTGAAAGACCTTGTGCACAGAGAGAAACTACCCAAGGGATATTCAAGGACAGTTCTAATCAAGTGAAGGGATCTTGGTTTCAAATTCCATAGAGAAAGGGAAGCTCTTTTCTAACACAGGGCTAGCATTAACCAGGCATGTTATCTACAGCCCCCTGGGCTTTACTCTGAGAGAGATGACAAGAAATAGAAAATGACCCTGTTATTCTTCCACTGCATGGCTCCCGCTGGCACCCATGTCTTATCCATTGTGAAGCAAATGGGGCTGGGCCAAGGCAGGTATCTTGGTTTCTGCTTTAATTCTGAACTTCTCTCCGAGAGACTTTCAGCATCAGTCTGCTTTGCGGGATTAAAAAGCTTACTAAACAGATACTCTTTCTGACTATAGAATCCAGCCATTTCATGAATCCCATACCCTAAAAACAACAACACAAAAACAGAGCCCATATTCTAATAAAACTATTAACATCATCTCTAGGATGCCCCAAGACAAAGCCTTTCTCATAAAGGGGTTTCATAAGATCACGAGGCTTACAGCCAGTCTTCGAAGGGCTACTGTTTCCAAAGAAATATATGTTCCCTCGAGTGTTGGCCCTACATAGGTCAGGTAAGAGGTAGACAGGGGACTTGAAACTCAGCCACAGTACCCAATACAGTCATCACTGGGGCTGTCTTTTGGTTTGAGTCCCTCACCAATAAAAAACTTCATCCCTCTGTATGAAATACCTTAATCCCCATGACTTGTCACAGGAATTCATGATTATGAACTTAGCAAGCCATGGAGATGCCTGGAACAGTCCTGCAAGAATGGGATGTAGGACCCAGATGGACATGGCACGGGGTCTGAATGAACCAGTGGCAAAGAGTGGCTCAGGTTCCAGTGATTCTGTAGTTCAGCCTCTGGAAAGGGCACAGACCATGCCAACTGACGCTTTGGAGCAGACTACAGAAAAACATGGGAGACGGCCATGACTATTGAAACCTTTGTCTCTTGCTGGTGTTTCTTCTCTTTCATTTGTGAACTTCTAAGTTACCCATGAGTTACCCAGTATTGACTATGAACTGGGAGGGTTGGTGGGGGCGGTTTCCAGATACACAAGGTCCCTATTCTTATAAATGTTTGCCTTTGCACTTTGAAAGGTTCTAAATCAGTGGTGGCAAACTTGTGACACACAAGCCACAGTGGGCATGCAGAGGACTCTGTCAGCACTTGCACCAAGTCGCCCCAGCAGCCAAACAGAGGATAATAGTTGTTTTTACTAAACCAGAACCTCAGTATTAGGATTTAACTGCAGTGTTGACATTGTGTAATAAATAAGTGGGTTTGGAGTTGCAGTTTGGGCACTTGGTTGCTAAAAGAATCCCATCACTGTAGACTACTCTCATCTATAATATATCTACTTCTCTTTTCCCCTTCTGCCATTCACTTAACTAACACCCCAGGCACATCCCAGCTACAATAATTCAAAGATGAGACCTGACCCAGAAGCTCATAGTCCGGAAAGAAGAAACCTTGTGTGATCAAATAAAATCACTATAAGTGCGCTAAAATAGAAATGGAAATGACTGTCTGCAGGGACCCAAAATATTTCATAAAGAACATTTTCTTTTCTTTTTTTGCACTTTGCCTTTGCATTGAGCTACATCCCCAGCCCTTTTTCATTTTTTATTTTGAGATGGTCTCACTAAGTTGCCCAGGCTGGGGCTTGAACTTGCAATCTTCCTGCCTCAGCAACACCCGCAACCCGAGTGCTGGGACTACAGATATGTACCACCATACTGGCTAACAGGATGCTGACTTTTAAATGCATCTGTGTTCTCAACAGAAAATCAACTTTCAACTCACAGGGGCTGCTAAGAAAGCTCTGGCTTCATGAGCCTACAAGCTGTGCTGTCACACAAGACTACATGTACAGGAGACCATGGCTTATTCCACTGTCACCATCCTAAAATCCATAATGAATTTTGAGCAAAAGGCACCACATTTTTATTTTGTACTAGTTCTGCTTCTAGCCAAGGGCCTCTGGGAGAGCTACTTTAGAATGGTCATCCTACTGGCTGAATGGAAGATGGGGTTGAAAGAGCTGCATTTACAGGAAACGACATGAGCAGGACAGCTCTGGGAAGCTGCAGTTGAGGCAGCCAAGGAAGATGTGGGCCTCAGTGAGCAGAGCTGAGTTGGAGCGGAGATGCCACATGCAGGAAGCCCTACAGAGGTGAGCTTTGAATCCTTCCTGAAGCTTTCTTGTTCTAAGTGCTAGAGATTGAACACAGGGCATTGTATATGCTAGGCAAGTGCTCTACCACTGAGCCACATCCCTCTCAGCACCTTTTGAGTTTTAATTTGGAGAGAGTCTCTCTAAATTGCCTCAGCCTCCTGAGTAGCTGGGATCACTGTGCCTGGCCTTTGTTGGGTTCCCCTCTCTTGTTTTGTCTTCCTTCCCCAAGTCCTTAGTTATTTTTTGCTCCCCAAATACTCAGAAGTGGACAGTTGTGAGGAAGAGGTGGGAGGGGGCAGGAAACCTAGAGTTCTTTGGATGGAAACATTTGAGACTTGATAAAAAGACTATAAAAAGTCTAAATCTGACCTCATCTACTGTTATACCAACAACACCCCGAATGCCTTTAGGCTGTGTATTCCCACAAATTTATTTACATGCTGTTTTTTAAAAAGGTGGAAATAACTTAGACATAAGAGTATTTCAAATATACCTATCTGCTAGGAGGCTGTATTTGAAATGTTTGAAGACATAATAAAAATTTCACAATCAAAGGACTACACATTTCAGAATTCTGGAAACCCAAATATTCTCTTGATTCTTCTGACTGCTACCCACTAATGAGAACAACTGCCTCTTTACAGCTGGAAGATAATTACTCCTCAACCCGGAATACAGTGGAACTGATCTTTCTCCTTATGGAAAATAGATCATTTTTTTAAATGTAAGACTCAAGAGTCTTAAGTTCATCCCCAAACTGTGTTTCATGACTCCTTATTATCTGATATCTTCTGTTTTAAGATAGTTTTGTAGCTGATCCCTAAGTCCCTAAAAAAATCTAAAATTATGAATAGATGTATGTTGCTTCTGTTTCTTCCTAAACGCCAGTGATTTTTACAAAGTATTGTCTGAGAGGTACTGCATCTCATTATGATTTTCAGATATCTTTTCAACGTTTATCTTTAAAAAATTACTCTTAAAAGAGTTTTTGCAACATAGTGTTTTAGCAATTGTATGCATCTTTGCAACTTTACCAAGTATTACCATTTTTCAGTTGATGAGACTACAGCTGTTTTCGTTTTTGATTTTTGTTTCTGTGATACTGGAGGTTGAACTCAGAACCTTCACACAGAAATACATTCTCAATCTTTTTAAAAATTTAAAATTTTGAAACAGGGTCTCACTAAATTGGCCAAGCTGGGCTTGAACTTGTCATCCTTTTGCCTCAGCCCCCCAGAGTGGTGGGATTACAGACAGATTTTTTGAGCTAGTAACTTGCCAGAGAACACATAACTGCTTAATGTCATAGGTTGGGTCCATATGAGAGAATTCTGACTCAAGCCCCTGTCATTACCTGGCCAAATGATCTGGAACAAGTTACTGTACTTCTCCCTCAGATCACATATCAATAATGTAACAATCTATTACACACAATTATGAAGATTAAATGAATTATGGTATAGAAAGCATTATAAAGAGTGCCCAGCACAAAGTGATTATTACATAATGAGTATTATTATTGGTCACAAAATGCCCTCCCACTGCGATGGCCCACCATCTACACCAATGAAGCCAAGTGTTTGCCAGCAACTCCATCATGCTGAGAGCCAAAACTGTCAGGGTGACTGGGGCAATTTGTCCCATAAGACAATAGCATATCTGGTCCTGAGTGACAAAACAGTCAGGAAACTGCTTAGTGGAGAGGAAGGAGAACCAGATGCAACATGTGATTCTTGATCACAACATGGACTAGAAACAACTTCTTCTTCTTTTTCTTTTTTTTTGTTACAAAAGATATTTGTGGGTGAAATGTGAATCTCTGTTCATGGATAATAGTCCATGCTGATGTTAATTTCTTGATCTTTAATAATTGTTCTGTGGTGATGAAAAGGAAATATACACTGAAGTATTGAGAGGAAAAGGGAAATTAGGTTTATGATGTACTTTCAATATATATCAGCAATAATTACATACACATGTGCACCAGGAAAGAGTAGACAGGATGACTGAATAACATGGTAAAATGTTACATCTGGGGAATATGAGTTAAAGGTTTGTGGAAAGTTTATTATTTAAAAATTTTTTTTCCTGCAAGTGAAATTATTTTGAAATAAAATGATAAAAGCATTGATCAGTAAGCTAGTAAGAGTACTGGATTTGGATGTGGAACAACTGAGTTTAATTCTAGTCCACTATCTCCTGGTGCAAGTCATTCAAGCTCTTTGAGCTTGTTTCTAATCAAACAAAGACATTAAAATCATTGGGTTGAACGTGTAGTTAAGTTTGTGGGAAGAATTACAAAAATGCAGCACACTATACAGATAATACATTTTCCTAAAGCACCAGGTATCTCCATGCTGAGACAAGCAGCTCCAAATGGCTCTGCTACAGTGGGGTCACGGTATGGGTCACCTCAGCAGGGAAAACCAGACAATCAGGGACAAAGCTCAGGGAATGTGACACTTCATATTAGAAACTCAGGTCTCCCCAGTGGAAGAAAGGCTTTTGAAAGGGAACCTATTCTGTGCTTTAAAAATGGCTTTAAATAAATGACAAAGTAGACACGACTGATGCTTGAGATTGGTGATTTTCAATCTGCTGGTAGATCAGAATCACTTGACGGAGCTTTACAAATATAAAAGTAAAAACAGATGCTTGGACCCTGGCCTGGAGAATCTGGTTCAATAGGTGCCAGGAAGTCCTGGATACCCTCATTTCCAAACAGCTCCACAGAAACTTCTCATGTAAACTGGGGTTGCAAATCTCTGCCTTTGGTAGTCAAAGCAGGTACCTCAGAAATTAGGGTTGGATCCAAGCCCATCCAAGGCCATCATAGGTGATCCTAAGGAAAACAAGAAATGCCTGCTTTCATCTGCTATCCACAGTTCTTTTAGAGACCTCAGCATGAGTGTGTGCCAAACAAAATGGGTAAGGTCTCACAGGACACAGTGGGAAATGTGGGCAAAGTCAGCACCCCTTTCAAAACACCAACAGGACATTTATTTCCTGCAGAGTTCTTGCTACTATATTTCACACATTCCAGTTAACAGAGCTCTAAGATAAACATAATAGAAAATGGTAACTATTATTATTTAGAAAATGGGCTACCTTTTTTTTTATATAAGGACAGATGAGAAAGGTGAATAAATAAATAATAAGTTAAGTCAGATAAAAGTTGAGGGAATATATAATCACAGTTCATTAGATAATAAAGGAAATAGCTTGGATAAACAAATCTGGAAAGAAACAGCAATATTGAGATAATTTAAGATTTAAGAAAAATTTATTCCTACATCTAATATTTAAAGGGCTGAAGTGGTTAGAATCAGATTGCTGATAATAACCTTTGAAGGGTAGGCTGGGAATGTTGAAGGAACATTTGTGATCTCTCATAAAATTGTTATAAAAGGTAATAGCATACTTTCTGAGGAAACGCTCCTTACTGCAACTATGCTTCTGCTCGTGTGGTTACAGAATTTCTGGCAGAGCCCTGGGTAAGGTGAACTAGGATATTACTGGGCCCTGAGTTCCTGGGGAGACAGCTACAGAAAGAGACAGTAGACAGGGAAGAGTCAGTCAGTCAGTGCTGAGAGAGATGTGCTTCTCTTTCTCTGTGTGTCCTGTCCCACTGTTCACAAGAGTCTCTTGGGCTTACACAGCCTCCGTAAATTCTCTTTTATTTCCTGCTTAAAACCTCTACTGCTGCCCTTTACCACTGTCCAGCTGCAAACTTTGTTAGCTTGTCTCTCACAGAGCTGAGAGTACAGCCCCCTCAAACCAGCATGCTTGTCTCCAGTCAGACTTCCTTCTGTGACACCAAAGTAAGGCACTGTGCCCTTGACAGTTCCCTTCTTTCACACCTGTGAGACTCCTTCAGGATACCCACTTCTGTATCCAGCAGGCCAGAACCTTTTGGCAATTAAATGTCCACATCATGGATCCTTTTCTTCTCACCCAAGTGGCTACTCATCAAGAGGGTCCTCAGACATTCTCCCTTACTGTCCTCATTCAATCATGCTCCTACAGTGGGCACACACACATTCTATTTATTTATTTATTTATTTATTTATTTATTTATTTTGAGGCAGGGTTTCACAGTATTGTTCAGGCTGGCCTTAAACTCATTTTGTAGCCCAGGCTGGCCTCGAACTCACAGCGATCTTCCTGCCTCAGCCTCTCAAGTGCTGGGATTACAGGCATGCGCCACTGCGCCCGGCGCACATACACACTTTTGAGTGAACAGAAAGTACTTTGACCCTAAGCAAGGAAAGACTCCAGCCAGTGTGCAGAGAACAGTTAAGGCAGAAATGAAGTGAGGAGGCCCAGGCATAATGGTTTATTCCTATAATCCCAGCCCTCTAGGAAGCTGAGGCAGGAGGAATGCAAGTTTGGGGCCAGCTTAATAATAAGATCCTCTCTTAAAATTAGTAATTTAATAAGATCCTCTCTTAAAACAATGAATAAAAAAGGGCTGGGGATGTAGCTTAGTGTGAAGGCCCCAAGTTCAATCCAGTACTGGAAAAAACAAACAAAAAAAAAATGGGAAGGATCTCAGAAGAGTAAGAAATAAGTGACTTTATTCTTGTTATTAAAAAAAAAAGGAGTGGGCCGAGCTTGTGGACAGAACCAGGGTTGGGTCCGCGTCACGTGCGGTGCCCAGCATAGCTCCCTGGGACTGGGAGGCCTTGGTCCCCACCCAGTTAAGGAGGAGGCTCCACCTGCATGCCCCGGGAGGCCGCCCTTCCTTGCTGCGCAGGGACCCAGCCTACTGGGTCGCGCGATCCTGCACGCCGCAAGAATCAGCGCGAACCTCAGGGGAACGCCGGCCAGCCTCACAGGACACAGAGCTACATAGATTCCAGAAGAAAATGACAAAACGAAAGACCAAGAGCAGTCTCAGTCCCCCAGCCCACAAAGAACAAACCCAAGAGATACTGAAATGGAAGACAGTGGGAGTCACACAAATGGACTTTCCGAAATGATAGAAAATGCAATAAAGAAACAGCTTGATGAAGCTATAGAGAAAATCAAATCAGAAATATTCTCTCAGCTAAAAAATGAAATGAGAATCATTATTAAAGAAATGTGTGTATCTAAAGAAGAGCAAGATAAAAACATAGAAGAACTTAAGAAAATGATCGAAACCTTGAATGAACAATATAAGACACAAACAG